>OY292316.1:44159156-44345648 GCA_958496155.1 Sisyra nigra
TTGGCTATGTCTTCAGGTAGGTTTGATTAATAACACTGTGTATGAAACATAGAGGGAGATAGATCTTTAGGCGAACTTAGCTTTTTATCCACTGAATCAAGCAATAACGAATCAAACCTACCTGAAGACATAGCCAACTACAGCATAAAGCTCGGCTACGCAGTATAAATTACAGATGTAACGTTGAATTTTCATATTTTCCACGATAACTCGAAAATCCTCACACTTGGCTATAGTGATATGAATTATGAAAATGTGGAGAATTTTAAGAAGAACCAAAAAAGGCAAATAAAATTAGGTAATGTCATTTAAAAAAATTGAAATTTTGCACAATTAAGCACGTGTTACTTTACGATGCACTTGGAGATACTTAGTAACAAAATTTGATTGTTTTTGATATTCTCGAGTGTAACAGCATCTTTGAGCTCTCAAACGAGCCTATGTCGAGCTTCCAACACAAATTATTGTGGGAGTTATGGACCTTTTAGAAGATGTCCGTTTGCTGCGAAATTTTCAAAAAAAGTATTTTTTCTCGAAAACCTTAAGGATTAGATGAGATCTTGTTATTATGAAAGATGCTCAGAATTATTAACTCAATCGAGTTATGTAAAGAAAAATAGGGCATGCCATTTGAAATAACGATTTTAGTGTCGACTTCCGGTATAACCGGAAGTGCCAGAAAACTAAAAATATTTTAGGAAGGTAGCTCCAATGCAGTTAGGTTTTAATCCCAATTTTTAGATTTCTATTATTTCAGGTTCTCCGGAAACTTCTAATGGCCGGTCTAGCTGGTACACCCTGTATACTGGGGCAGAGGTCGACAAAATACGGCTCCGGAACAATATACACGGACAAAGAAAATAATTCTTTTATTGATCCAACACTAGCTCAAAACAACTATTTTAGATACGAGAAAAGCATTTTTCAGCAAGTTTCAGGAAACAGTAAAACGTCCCAAGTCCTTAACATTCGTCAAAAACCTCCGATAGCTACGATAACATTAAAAATGATTTCTTTTTGGTACTGGCATTGGTAACTTTAAGGATTGTTGGATTTAAAAAGCAAGAAAATATGGAGTTCTAAATATGGCTTGTTGTGAGTTAGTTCAAAACATAAGTGGTCTACTTTGAGAAACCTGAAGAAAATATGATCATGTCCAACGCTTAGAATAGTATTCCCGTATGTGGTCAGTCGAAAAAATTCGCCGTTCTTTTCAATTCTTTCCCGATTTGATATTATATTTATCTTATGCTTGAAACATTTTTTTAAGCAACCGAGAAGTCTTATTGGTCAGAACTAGAAATCGTAGGTTCCTAAAATAAGGAAAAACAAAAACTTTACTTTTCTAAAATTTCAGGCATTGGACATTGGCAAAGATATTAATTGTTGGAATTAGTTCGTAGCGTTTGATGAAAAATGGTGAGAGGTTATTACAGTAGTCTGCTTTTACGTTCAGAAACAAATTTATCGTAAAGCAACTGTTATTAGGTGTTATTTTTTTGACACATCTTATTTTTAACCGACTTCAAAAAAAGGAGGAGGTTCTCAATTCGGCTGTATTTTTTATTTATTTTTTTTTAAGTTTGTTACCTCAGCATTTCCGACTGGGTGAAGCGATTTTGATGGTTCTTTTTTTATTTGAAAGCTGGTGCTTTCCGAATGGTCCCATTTTAATTTGAAGGAAATCGTTTACTTCTAAAGGGTTGAAAACTAAGGGTTGAAATACTAACTTCTTATTGGATAGCTCGATTTCGATAATTCTTCTTTTATTTGAAAGCTAGTGCTTCTCGTGTGTTCCCATTTTAATTTGAGGAACATCTTTCACTTTTAAAGAGTTGAAAACTAAGGGATGAAATATTAACTTCTTATTGGATAGCTCGATTTTAATAATTCTTTTCTTATTTGAAAGCTGGTGCTTTTCGTGGGGTCCAGTAATTCTTTTTTTATTTGTAGAACACAACCTTAAATTAATCTCCTATCCATTTAAAAAAATAAAACTCCACTCATAAGGGGTTAAAAATTAGAGATGAAATAATATTATAATTTTTTTCTGGCTAACCCGATTTTGATAATTTTGTTTCTATTACGTACAACGTACCTTTAAATTGTTCACATTTCAATTTGAAGAAAAAAATCCACCCCTTAAGGATGAAAATAGGGGATGAAATAGTGACATTTAACCGAATTTTGATAATTTTTTTTCTGTTGGACAGAATAATCCACTTAGTTTTGTTACTACATTTAAAAGTAAAAAATTTCAACCCTTAAGGGCAAAAAGGGATGATGTAGTAACTTTTAATATTAAACAGCGCTGCCTCATATGAGCAGCGCGTTTGGAAGGTTAACCATTTTCAAGAAAATAAAATCAGTCATCAAACTTCAAATCACTAAAAATCGAGAAATAAATGAAATTATAACAAAATGAAAAACCGATTTCAAAATAAATAAAAAATGCACTAAAAAGTAACAAAATAATGGCGTATCCTTGCAGTATCTACAACTTACAAATTATTAGGATGATACAATGTACAACTATTGTTATTTTTGGAGTTGGTGTCAGCCAAGGAAATAAATATTAATAGTAATTTGTAAAAAGATTTAATTAGTGATTGGTATTTTGTAGTTTAAAGGTCGCTAGATATTGTTACAGTTCGAGTATATTGTTTAAAAGTTAATTTGAAAAATAATTTTCATAAGGTATTCTCGTTTTTTGCTAAGTACCAATATAGTCGTATTTCCTTGGCTGACACCAACTCCAAAAATAACAATAGTTGTACATTGTATCATCCTAATAATTTGTAAGTTGTAGATACTGCAATGATACGCCATTATTTTGTTACTTTTTAGTGCATTTTTTTAATTTACGAAATTGTGAAACGTATCGCTCATAAAATTGGCATAAAATACGACATCAAATAAACGGCAAAAGCCGAATTAATGCGCAACGACCGTCGCATGCGGTCGCTTGGCTAAAATTGGTCACGCATGCGCACTAGTACGATCGAGTACTATCTCTCTCGGCGTTTCACATTGCCGGCTGAGATTTTCAGATGCGTTTGACGTTTTGAATTTACTACGGCTACTAATTGTTACTGATGCTGTTAGTGATTTATTTCAGATTTTTATCAGAGGCCCTACAAATGTTCTATTCTTTGCGATAAAAACTATTTTCGTGGTTTTTAAATACACCTATCCCCCGATTTACACGATTTCGAAAATTTCGGAATATTCTAGTGATGGAAGTGACATTATACCAATCAAGAAGAAAAAGCTGATAGTTCCTCAAAGTGATAGCGAATAAATTTCGAACATACCTGAATTTGTTTAGTTTCAGCAGGTACTTTTTGAAAAATTTTTCGTTTCTATTTTTGTTTTCATTTTTAGAATAAGTTCACTACGACATGACGCCATTTTATGGGCAAACTATACCTAGTTTAAAGTTTCTGAATATGCTTTACTCTTGTTCCATTTGAATAAATGACTTAATTGCGCAGTTTTTTTCGTTTTACACGGATTTATATAGGAAAAACAAAGATTTCATTTTACACGGATTTGTCTGGAACCTATCTTCAGTGTAAATCGGGGGAATAGGTGTACATTATATGATGCGATTATTGATGATTTTTGTAAGAAGGAGCGTTGAATAAGGCTAATTTTTAAAAATAAATACATATTATAACACCATGTTTATCAAATAAAAAAATAAATTTAAAAAATTGGATTTTAGCCCGCCCCCTACTTCTGGCCGCATGCTCTGTTTCAAAAGTCACCGCACGCCACTGATAATTATTACTTTCTTTTACTACTATATAGATAGTAAAGGAAGTATTGTAATCGGGTCGAATTTTCGAATTCGAGCTTTCACCGGAAATACATGTTTTGAGGTCCCCAGAGTCCAAAAAAGTGGTTTTTAGAAACATGTCTGTGTGTGTGTCTGTGTGTGTGTCTGTGTGTGTGTCTGTGTGTCTGTGTGTGACAGCCATATCGTATCGAAAGCTTTATCCGAATTTCACCAAACTTGGTATTTGACCTCCCTATTATACCTTGTTGTGCCGCGAAGCTTTTGGTTGAAATCGGGTAACCGAAAGCTCCACTTTATTCTAGAGGTTTTTGAGCTTTTTCAATTTTGTTCGAAAACGGCCCCAACGATTTTCTTTAAACTTTCTATAGTTCTTAGACTCATTAGTGGCTACAACTTTTATTTGAAACTTTTTCCTGGGAAAATTCGAATAAGGGCGGTTCTGGGGTGAAGGTTCGGAATTTGTGCACCTATACCTATGTACATATTAGCTGTATAGTGTATACATATTACTTTCTTTTACTACTTAATAGTAAAGGCAGTATTGTAATTGGATCAAATTTTCGAGTTCGAGCTTTCAACGGAAATACATGTTTTGAGGACCCTCGAGTCCAAAATAGTGGTTTTTAGAAACATGTCTGTGTGTGACAGCCATATCGTATCGAAAGCTTTATTCGAATTTCACCAAACTTGAAATCTAGTCTCCATATTATACCTAGTTGTGCCGCGAAGCTTTTGGTTGAAATCGGTTAACCGAAAGCTCTACTTTACTCTTGGCGTTTTTGAGCTTTTTCAATTTTTTTCGAAAACGGCTCCAACGATTTTCTTTAAACTTTCTATAGTTCTTAGACTAATTAGTGGCTACAACTTTTATTTGAAACTTTTTCCTGGAAAAATTCGAATAATGGCGGTTTTGGGGTGAAGGTTGAGAATTCGTATATACACTGCCGGCCAAAAGTTTGAGACCAGTTGTAATATATTTATGCTATCACTTATTGTATTCAAAGTTTCGGTAATAAAATAAAAATTGTTGTCCATACATATTTTTAAATTACTGATGAACATCTAAAGAGACTTTTGTAGGTATGTTTCTCAGGTACAAATAGAATTAATGGGTTCTGTTTAAAAACATCTAAGACCGCAGGGTGTATGGCCAGTGGAAGGGTCATCATTATATTTAAAGTAGCTCCGTATTAATTGTTCTTTAATTCTATTCTTCTTTAATTTTGCACTGGCTATTCTTTGTTATTATTTAGACTTTCTAAAACAGGTTATTTTAAATTTTTTTTTAAGTTATGTACCATTTTGTACGAATAATTAAATTTAGTCTTAACTTGGGGTTTCTATAGTTAAAACGTTTTAAAAATGGAAAAAGTACGAGAAATAAATATCGAAACTCGATCTGCCATTGTTACTTTACATAATGAAGGCAAATCTGAACGTGAAATTGCGTCTCAACTTAAACTTTCGAAGACTTGTATTCATCGCACAATTATTCGGTTTAAGGAAACGGGTAGTTTTCAGGATTTTCCACGTTCAGGAAGACCGAGAGCTACTACTTCTAGTGAGGATCAGTTTATCGTTATTACCAGCAAAAGGAATAGACGCTTAACAGCACCAAAAATTCGTGCTGAAGTGAACAAATCTTTAAATAAACCAGTTTCGCTTACCACAGTGAAAAGACGGTTGAGGAACGCTAAACTGTTTGGTTGTGTTGCCGTTCGGAAACCTTTACTAAGGCCGCAAAATAAGAAAAAAAGGATGCAGTGGGCCCTATTCCATCGAGATTGGACAGAAGATGATTTTAAAAAAGTTCTTTGGACTGATGAGTCAAAATTCCAAGTATTTGGCTCAAATCGACGAATTTACGTTCGGCGTAGCACCGAAGAAAAGATGTTACCAGATTGTGTAGTGCCAACTGTTAAGCACGGTGGTGGTTCAATAATGGTCTGGGGTTGTTTCTCAGGCCATGGAATTGGAAATTTGGTTAAAATTGATGGAATTTTGAAGAAAGAGGAATATAAAACAATTCTCGAAAAAAATGCTGTACCATCAGGCTTAAGTTTAATTGGCAATGGGTTCATTTTCCAGCAAGATAACGATCCAAAGCATACTTCCAAGCTATGTAAAAATTATTTATTACAAAAAGAAGCAGAAGGAGTTTTAAAAATCATGAAATGGCCACCGCAAAGTCCGGATCTCAATCCAATCGAGCTTTTGTGGGACGAGCTTGATAGGAATGTCCGAGAGGAGTGTCCCTCTTCACTTGCAGACTTGTGGAGACTACTACAAGAAAGCTGGAACAAAATTTCTCAAGAAACCATAAATAAATTAATAAGTAGAATGCCGAGGCTAGTAGAAAAAGTAATAAAGTGCAAGGGAGGATTTTTTGATGAAAAAACAGTTTGAGTAATTAGTTCATTTTTTTTTTATAGAATAATTTTTTATGTTTATTTTCTATACTAAGTATGTTTAAAGGTTATAACTATAATATTAATAAACATTTTTACTGTATTTGTCTTTAAATTTTTAAAAATATTTCCTTTTTTTGGCTTAAATCTATATGGTCTCAAACTTTTGGCCGGCAGTGTACATATAGCCCTATAGGTTGTATGCATATAGTTCTGTTTATATGTATTGTTACAAAGTGCTTATATTTGTTTTAACTAACAGCGAGTATTTTCATAAACGTAAAAGAAAGTAGTATGACGCCTCGCACCAGATATTATATTTCAATGACTACAATCGAAAGAGCGGATAAAAGTAAATAATGAACAAAATCAGTAGAGATTCTGAGTTTCTAACGGTTATGTATTACTGTTTGCCTATACGACATGCATATTTTCCATTTACTTTTATTACTTTTAATTTTACACCGCTTCTTGATGGTAAAAAATACCGTTCAAGCGAATCAATGACTTGAAAAGTATTATAAGGACTTCGATCTATCAGAGACAATAATAAAACGTTGGTTTGCTGTCCTCAAACCTATTCGTAGAGACACCGATCATCATGCAGAACGCAGTGGACGTCGAAATGAGGCGGTAACACCAGAAAACATCAAACAAATCCACAAAATTTTTTTGAATGATGGAAAAGTGAAGTTGCCTGAGTTAGCTGACATCGTAAAGACATCAAAAGACCGTGTTGGCTTTGTATTGCATGAGCATTTGTTTATGAGGAAGTTCCGTTCAAAGTGGGTGGCTCTTATTGTTACTATGGGTTGTTAACCATTGCTCCTACGAGCAAAACTGCAGAGCGGGGTTTGTTAGCCTCGTAGTTCTCTCAAAATCTTTAAAAAAAACCATATAAGTTAAACCATATTTTCCCAGAAATGTAGCTATAAACACTTTTTTGCTACATGAAATAAATTTTAAGCATGTGTAATCTCACACTACAAGAACTACAAGGCTAGGCCCCGCTTTGCACTTAGTTTAAAGCGAATTAAATTGTCTACAAATTATGTTCAGTAAGTTCTGCTCGTAGGATCAATGATTTCGACACAACTTCGATCCAAAAAAGGTCTAAAACTAAAATATTCAATTTTTGAAAAAAAAAAACTGGCCTATTTTCAAAGTGCCGTAACTCAGTGGCCCATTAACGTACAAAGCTTCATTTGGACTTAAACTATACCAATAACTAGATAGAAGTTTTTTTACTACTTGAAAAGCTATATAATAAAAACGTTCCATCTCTCCTGCGCGGGGGAACGAAAAACGGATTCATTTTTCCCAGCTAAGATTTTTATCTAATCTAAAAAATTTAAGGTGTTTTGTTGAATACTCTTTATTACCTACATTTTCATATATTTAATGCAAAAAAATTAATGCCATTTACATTGTAATTTTCCCCAAAAAACAGGGTAATAACAGGATATGTCCAGGGTAAACTTGAAAACAGCTGAGCCGATGTCAATGGAATTTTCACAAAAAGTTATTAAACACTGTAACTTACATTATAGGCTACTTTTTATTTCAAATAGTTTTCCTTGTCTGTTTGTTTGTTCTTGGCAAACTTGAAAACGGCTGGTCCGATTTGGACGAGATTTTCACTACAAGTAGTAAATATTACAAAAAGTGCTTTAAAATACTTTTTATTTCGAAAAAATGTTGATTTTCTGAGCAAAAATATAAAAACTATAAAAACTGCGCAACGAAACACATACATCGGCAGGCAGCTGTGATACAATGTACATATATATGTACATATGTATATGTACATATATTATAACCATGATAGAAGTATAGCGATAGGTTAAATTCCTAGAAACCATAACTCCATTGTGAATTTACGGGTAGTTAATATATTATTAATAGTTCGGCTGAGTAAACGTTCGAATTTTCTGGCCAGAGGCACAGCAAGAGAATGATGGGGAGAATCTGCCCCTCGCTCACAGCTGAGGTATTACGGCTGGGAAGGAATCAACTCAGGACAATAACCGGACACTGTGGACTGAGGAAGCATCTGCAGACTGTTGGGGTGTCTCAACGAGACCTCAATTGCAGATTGTGTGGGGATGGGGAAGAAAACGCAACCCATGTCATTTTTGACTGCAAGGCCCTCACAAAGTGGCGACACCTGTATGGGATAGATGACGCCCAAACAGGCTCAAATCGCGCGCGCTTAGTGCAGCGACTGCTTCTGCTAGGCAGAATGCTGAACCTGGAATAAGCAAGGATCCTTGCATAGCAGGAATGAATGAGCAGAACAGGAGTACAATAAGCCTTAGGCTACAGTGCGGGGGGAACGTGCTCTAACCTATTTTTCTGCTAATGGAAAAAAAAAACGTTCGAATTGTCGAGGGAGGAGAAGGAAATCATCTGCAGTAAATATGATTTAATTCATAAAAAGAAATAATATCTTTGTTCAAAAATGAGATCCGTAAGAATAAATGACAAAAACAGACAGTTCGACTTAAGTGATCCCGATTAGAAGTTTGACTAAGAGAGGTGAAGCCATTAGGCAGAGCCCCCAGAACAAAAAGAAATCTAGCCCAACTTATTTTTCAAGAAAAAATAGCAACTTAGATGTGACCATCGCGTTGTTTTTTTACCAAAAAACTATATTCTTAATTTTCAATTTATTTTAGCAAGATCTATAAAAATTTGTTTTCTAATCTTGGACCTCGGGAAATAGCAGACTTGCCGATAAGACATAAAGGCCTTAATACTATAATACTATATCGCAAAATTATGAATCTAATAACCAAACCTAATACCTCAAATCTTAAGATAGGGGAAAGTTGGGTATTTGAGAACAGCGGCTAATTAAAAACAGTTAAATTTTAATTATTTCTGTATTTAAAAAAATTTTTATTAGTGTTTGAATTGACAAGTGTGTGCTTTATCGTTCCTGACAGAAAAAAATATTTAAATTGGCGTACGCATACTGTCACGGTAAGTAAATAATTAAAATTTGATCTTTTGTTACAATTTTTGCCGTACATAAAAATCTTTGAAAAAATTATTTCTTGACCTTTAGTGCGTATTTTTTTGTTATTATCTTTCATTTACAATTCACTTATTAGTTTTATGTGGCTATTTAAGTTAAATGAAGAAAATATTTTAAGTATCGAGCATTTTAATATGAATTGCCTAAATCGGGTAATTTGGAACGATTTTCGCGGGGTAAATGTGGACGTTTCTTATTAATATGTAAGAAATTAATTATTTTACAATTTTTTCGAAGAATTTTCTTATTTTAAACTCTGATGCAATGTTTCGTTTTGTTGACTTGTTGTTGTTGTTGTTGTTTTGTTTGATCAATTTGTTTGGATCAATTTTATTTTGTGCTGTTGTTTCCAATAATTATGATTGTTCTACGGAAAAAAAAATTCTCCCTTTAGATGCCCAGAAATTACACAAGAAAAACAACACCGCGGTACACAACTGAAAATCTCCAACGCGCGAGACATGATGTGAGATGTCGACGACTTTCTTTAAGCAAAGCAGCAACCAAATACGGAGTACCAAAATCAACATTATTTCGACAAGTGCATCTAGAAGAATTTAAGAAACCGAAAAAAGGACGACACCCTGTCTTCAATCATAGTCACGAAAATCAATTGGAAAAATACATCCTCGATTGTTGCGAGTGTAATGGTGGGCGTGGTTACCCACATTTATTTACATAAATATATATACAAATACATATGCCAGCGCTGGCCAAGAGCAGATCACATCATAAAGGTATATCATATATTTTTCCCAAGTCAGCTGCGAGAGATAAACTGCATTTTCAGCCGCCAATTTCCAGCCGCCACACGAGTCTTTTTACGGCATCACACCTAGATCACTACGAAAGATTGCCTTTACATTTGCTGAAGCCAACAAATTGAGCCATAAATTTAACCAAGAATCTCAGATGGCTGGTAAAGACTGCAGGTACTATTCATGCATGTCTCGACATCCCTCCATCAGTCTACGAACTCCAGAAGCAACGTCACTTAACCGAATTCAAGCGTTCAATGCCACCGAAATTAAATTGTTTTTCGATCAACTAGAAGCCCTCCAACGCAAATACAATTTTCCTAGTCACCGTATATTTAGCATTGACGAAACCGGTATCAACACTGTTCAACGTAATTCGAAAATATTGGCGCCGAAAGGTTTGAAGCAAGTTGGAAAAGCGACAAGCGCTGAGCGCGGTATCACCACTACCGTTGTTTGTGCGATAAGTGCAAACGGTATATATGTACCTCCAATGTTTATCTTCAAAAGAAGGCGTATGTGTGACCTGTAGCTGAATGAGGTTAGTAACGATATGATTGGCACGGTTTCTGATTCTGGTTGGATAAATGAGTCCATATTTGTTGATTACCTACAGCACTTCATTAATTTTGTTAAACCTATCGAGGACGAGCCAGTCTTGATAATACTAGATAATCACGAAAGTCAAATTAGCTTGGGGGCATACCATAGAGGAGCTTTTTCGAGAACACAACTTTCATGTTCTTTCTCATGTATCACATAAAATGCAACCGCTGGACTTAACTTTTTTCAGTGCACTGAAATGTGCATACAATCGACAGTGTGAGCTCTACATGGTTAACAATCCTGGCAAACGGATCACCCAATACAAAGTGGCCGAGCTGTTTACTAATGCGTACAACAAGACAGCCAACATAAGCAAAGCGATCAATGGTTTTAGAGTGGCTGGAATTCATCCCATCGATACGAACAAGTTTAACGAATGCTTCGCAAATATGCCTTTTATTGATAAATTCAACACTGCTGACAGTCATGACAGTCCACATACTACTTCCGTTCGTGATACTACTACTACTACTACTACAGCTGAGAAAACAATTCCTGTGGACGATCAACCGACAACATCACACAACCATAATCATGAACATCAAACCGATTTAACCATACACTCTTTTCTTGCTCCGTTAACTCCTGTGCTCCTCTCTGACATAGCCAACGTGCCGATCATTCCTAAAATAGAAACTTCACAACGAAGAAAAAGAAAACATTCTCAAATTTTATCCAGCACTCCCATAAGACATCAATTAGAGGAAAAACAAAAACGGCAAACTGCAAAGAAAAGTAAAAATATTCAACAACGAAGAAGTACAACGAACCCACCATCAGTCAACAATACAGCGGTCGTTAGAAATTTGAAAACGGTGTTCGAGGAAAGTGACGGCGTGGACTATTATTGCATATTCTGCACGGAAAAATATAAATCGCCCCCTAAAGAAGACTGGATTATGTGTACCAAATGTAAGAAATGGGCCCATGATGCATGTACGAACGGTCAATACATGTGTAATAATTACGTCTGTGATTTGTGTGTAACATAGTTAATCATTAAATTTTATATTATATATATTATCATTACCCAATGCAGTTTCTATTTCCCCCGTGGATTGAGTTTAATTACCCCACACACTACCGGGGAAATAGGAATGGCAATAGTTTTTATATTCTATATTTTTGTTATTCTAATGTTAATTTAAAAAAGTTTTGTGATCAAATTATTAAAGTAGATAAGTTAAAGTTTATGTTATAGCAAAAGTTTACTAAAATTGTTATTTTATATTATTAATTAGGATAATTTAAAGTTTATTGTTTTCAAATACCCCACTTTCCCCTAACACATTAAATATTATTGATCTTAAAAAAGGTACACTTTCTAAAGGATAGCTACTAAATTTAATATATGATTTCATATGACATTTGGTGTGAAAGGTTCTCAAGGCTTAAAAGTTTTGTAATATTTTACAATATTCCAAAAAACGTAAAGAACCTACCTATAAGATAGCTTATATCTATTCCTGGAAAAGTAGTTTTAGGGACTTTCATGAACTTTCTATGAAATAAAGGTCTAGAAATATCTAATTATCTTTTTTTTTTTTGTAAAAATAGCTTAATTTCTTATTTTGGATAAAGTTTTCTATTATTCAATCAGATTAATTTAGATACGCTCAGCGAAGCGGACGGGTATCAGCTATTTGTTATAAATTTAATGCTCTTAAAAAAAACCATACAGAATAGCTTTCGAAGAAAAATGCATGGATTAGGACATACTGAGCAGAATCTGAAACAAGTTCAAATTTTTCAGTTTTTCCTCTATAAAAATGTTTCTAAATACTAGAGAATACATGGCCTTAATGGGTCCCAACAACAAACTAAAAAATCAGAAATACATCATGTTTTGAGAATTTAGCTATTTTTTATTTCGACTTTGACTGACCTATCAGTACTTTCGGTACTTGCATTAGAATTTCAAATGATACTACTTATGTAAATCAGAAGTCTCTTATATTTAAAATTTTCTCTAAAAGAACATCAAGAATGTGTATATATAATATGTAAGGGACTGCGAAAAAAAATACAAATAAAATTATGCAAAATAATTAAAATAAAGAAATCGATTCAATGCTAAAACCGCTGCTTAGTAAATTACCGCTGCTTAAAATAAGTAAAAAAAAAAAATTTTAAATCCACAATTTTGAGTTTTGACAAATCGAAAACGAGACACGGCGACTTTAACCGATCGCCGACATCGTCTATGTTTTTCCCTATTACATTGATGTCGCATTGCATATAACTTCTTGAATCATTCACATTGTTTTTGCTTTTATCAATATACTTATATCGTGAATAATTTACATCAATTCTACTGTATTTATATTTCAAATAAATGATTGATCTACACTTTCAATACTGTGCTTGATCAAAACACATCAAGGTGATAACAGTGAGAGAATCTCAATATCCTTTTCATATTAACATCCTAGCATCGACTTCATTTGCACGATCTGTCAAAACATTCCATCTTCATATTTCATATACCTGTACCTGTATTTTATATACTTTTATGTATAATTGTATCATTGTAATTAGTTTATATATTAAACAATTAAACCGCTTGTTACATTTAATTTGCAACATTTAGTTTCAGATAAACAAAACAACCCTTCTGTCATTTGCATGTTAAGTTGAATTTCTATAAATAAATAATCGATACAATACATTTTATTCTGTTTGTTTCTTGTGTATGGCTTCATTGGAAGGCATTTAGTGTAATTTTAGTAATTAATTTTTTAGATGAATACTCATGACTGGCGTGGCTATAGCCACGTTACCGAAAATGTCGCTCAAATGCTTCGGCATCGCGAACTAATCGCAGGAACCGCCCGTTCTTTTCAAACCGCAGCCCATGTCACCGAAAGTATGATAAAACGTCTAGGCCTTGTCGGTCAACTCCAAGGACATAAAGGATGCGTCAATTGTCTTGAGTGGAGCGAAGATGGACGGTACTAAACCAACATGCTTGAAGAAGTACAGTCTATTAATTGGTCGAAATACTTTTAGATTGTTAATTTCGGGGTCTGACGACACAAAGATTATCCTGTGGGATGGCTTGCGAAGGAAGCAACTCGATGTAGTTCCAACCAGGCATATGGGCAATATTTTTTCAGTCAAAGTAATTATTTTTCAAATTAAAGATGTTTCAGGAAAAAATACAGAGAAAATAAATAAATACGAGAAATCACTCGGGGGCCACTTATTGGCGCAGTGGTTCTCTCCACTTCATGCGTCAAGTGGTACGGGTTCGATCCCCGTTGAATCCTAGACCGTAGATTAAAATTGACCAAGAGAAATTTTCTCTGTGTAAGACAGTCGTGATATGAACTTAGCTGTTAAAGCGACTTAAAACACCCCCACCAAAAAAAAAAAAAAAAAAATTACTCGTTCTATATATTTTTCGAAGGGCTAAATCCAAATTTTAATTTTGCTACTTTCCACTTTGGGGCCATCCATAAAATATAACGTCACACGAGTTTCATGATTTTTGACCCCCTCCCCCGTCCTTGTCACATTTGTGACACCCCTCTCCTTAATGTGACGTCATATGTTTTACATCTACAAATAATTATTTAATTAAAACAGCAGTTGCAAAATTTGTTCTACTTCAATTTAAATAATGTTTTAATAAAATTAACATCAAATCAAACATTTCAAGATATAAACAAAAAATAAAGATTAATTATATTAATTAATGATCAAACTTAACCATCTTGAAAGTCAATTGTCAAATGAAATAAAAACAATGTCACCGCTGGGCACGGTGCATTCAGCGGCATTTATCAAAGGGCAATAGTGTTGGCGCGTAACACTACACCGAGAAAAAAATTCTTCTCGGACAATTACATTTAGATATTAAATATTTTATTGGCAATGGGCTATCATCATTTGGTGGGCGTAAATGAAATTCAGTTAACAAAAGAATTTTTTTTTCTTAGTGTAGTAGAGCGAGTCGCCGACAAAACAATTTAAACCTTATGTTTCTACAGAGAGTGTTGCAAATGTTTTTGAGTTTTTTCATTAATAGTTCGTGTTTTACTTAACACTTAGATTAAAATTGATTTTGAAATGTGACGTCACAAAATCGAGGACCCCTCCCATCCCCTTGTTACACTTCGTCGACCCCCTCCCTCCCCTTAACGTGTGACGTAATTTATGGATGGCCCCATTTTGGAAATCACATTCGAAAAAAACTTCTACATGTTCAATAAATTGGTTTTTGAAACCCAAGTCAAGAATAAATTTGAACATTATACTTTAGAACAGGGGTCGACAATCTTTGGTTGTAAAAGGGCCAAATATTTTACGTGGGGACCGCCACTGTATGACAGTGGCGGATCTAATGGTTACAGCAAGGTCTGACTAGAACCCCCCCGCCATCGCGTCCCTGGGATTCTCTTGTGGGTCATGCATCGTGAACATTAAAAAATCGACGTACGAACTACCAATTAAAATTACCACCAAATTCACTATTAATGCCACCCCAAAAGTAAATCTCATATTGTACAATCGCCGCCATTTTAACTACGAAATCCCGCAACTCCACGTGAATTGACATCGGCCTGTAATAGAAAAATGTACTCGTAAATTCGAAATGGTGAATATCTTGCGGGCGGGTTGCTGACCCATGCTTTAGAACAGTGCTTTTTAAACTTTTTGAAGTCAAGGCCCCCTTGGATTCCAAGTCAATATCTCACGGCCCTCTTATTTTTTTGAATTTTATATATGCAGATACTTGTTAAATAGTAAAAATATAGTAGTTAATATACTTGTTACATTTGCGACTCCTCGCGGCTCCCCTGTAGGCAGTCCACGGTCCCCCAGGGAGCCGCGGCCCACCACTTTAAAAAGCACTGCTTTAGAACACAAAGAAATCGCTCCTTTCAAAACTTTACAGATCATCCATAGAGGTGCCACTAGTTTTAACGCAGGATCCCCGCATCAAGAGGTGCTCACTTTCAAGGTTATTACCTTGCTCCGACGTCACTGGTTTTTTGTTTCTGACAGAAGCCAGTAGAGGCGTTAAAAGCCATTAGCTATCTGCTATCGTTGGTTCTTATCATTACTATCGTACTTATCGTTCTTATGATTTTAATTGAATAATAATGATATATCAAAACACTGGTTTGTTGACTGACGCGGGAATTCAAAATATTTAGCTAAGTAAAGTATAGATTCTAGAAAAAATATATCTTCATTATTCAATTAAAATAAAATAACAAAGAAAAATCAAATTTATTATGTTCATAAAAATTACCTATTGACATAATAAAACTTTAAATGTTTTGTTAAAGGGATTAAATCGATTTAATAATCTAAATAAAAAGCATATTTGGCATATTTTATTAAATATAGTAGTGCCAACCAAATGTAGTCACCAGGTGGAATCCCCTACAAACCAACGATACTGGCTTCTGCCAGAAACAACAAACCAGTGACGTCATTTTCAGAGATCAAATAATAATATTTTTGTCTAATCATATATAATTATATATGATCATACCTGGCCAATTTTCATATCCGATTATATATGATTAGATAAAAAAAAATTTCCCGGGTAATAAGTATAATAACTCTGATAAGTATTTGAGACGTTTAAGTGACAGGGGACTGTTTGAGACGTATGACTCGTATAACAACACAAATAGTTAACAGTCGTTTTTCAACTAGACTGCCAGCGCCACCCAAAGGTACTAAAATTTTCGAGACAGTCGGTCACTTTTTTCTCGTATATTTAAGTGATAGGTGGCTGATTCAAACTATGGGGAATTATTACGTGAAAACTATGGGGGGTCTTAGTATATACCCGGTGGGGGTCACCAGGTGGAGGATTAGATCACGTACTGTGGGTTCCCATAATTTCTTGTCTGTAACTTACAAAAATTACAATAAAAAATTGCGAAAACTTAATTAAATTTTCTACATATATGGCGTATTTGAATTCCTTATTCTGACAAATCGTAAAACCACGAAAGCGTATTGAAATTGGGATTCAGCAGCTCAAAAAACATATACAGGGTGCGCCATCTAGACAGGGCCTATTGAAATGTTGAATAACTCCGCCATTTTTCAGCCGATTTTGACAAATCAGCCAGATTCTGAAACGTCAGTCTATGCCATTATAGTCATGGATCGGTTTACGCCAAAAAAACGGGCTGAAATTGTAGCGCTGTACATTGAAAACAATCGTTCAACTGTGAAAACTGTGCGTGCGTATCGTAAGAAATATGGGAGACATTCGGCGCCTTCCGCCAATACAATTCGTACTTTGGCGAAAAATTTCTTTGAACACGGGTCTGTAGCTACTCGCCCGCGACCCATTCGACCGCGTCCGCGACGCTCCAATGAAGTTGTTGAAGCGGTGAGAGAGAGTGTTGCCGAAAATCCAAGTGTGTCGTATCGGCGTCGTTCTCAGGCGCTGAATGTGAGTGGAACCACTTTAAGAAGAATTTTGAAGGATGATCTCCATCTTTTTCCATACAAAGTGCAACTAACCCAAAGATTGTTGGAAACGGACAAGCCGCGTCGCCTCGAATATGGGAATACGATCGCAAGAAAGATCGATGCCGAGCCTGATTTTTGGGACCGAATTTTGATGACGGACGAAGCTCATTTTACGCTCTCTGGCGGGGTCAATAAACAAAACTGTCGAATTTGGGGAACAGAAAACCCACACATCATTCACGAAACACCATTGCACGACCAAAGAGTTACTGTTTGGGCCGGAGTGTGCTCGAAAACGATTATTGGACCATTTTTTTTCAAAGTTGGAGAAACCGTCGACGGTGCACGCTATCGTTGGATGTTGGCGCACTTTGTTTGTCCGGAAATGCGGAAACACCGTCTAACAAACTTCTATTTTCAACAAGACGGCGCACCTTGTCACACCGCAGTTGCTACTATGAAGTTTTTGCAGAGCAAGTTCCCGGGACGCGTTGTGTCAAAAAAGGGTGATTTGGAGTGGCCTCCTCGTTCGCCGGATTTGACGGCGCCAGACTTTTTCCTGTGGGGCTATTTGAAGAGTAAGGTGTATGCCAGCAAACCAAAGACTATTGAAGAACTAAAAGCTAATATTAAAGCGGAAATTGCTGCTATTACGCCCGAAATGTTGTCAAATACAATGAAAAATGCCCAAAAAAGGGCCGCTTTTTGTGTGTCTAATGGAAGCGGTCATTTGATCGATATTGTATTCTGAGTGAATTGTCAATAAATGGCATTTTATACCCTAAATGAATCTTGTTCATTTTCCAAAATCGGCTGAAAAATGGCGGAGTTATTCAACATTTCAATAAGTTCTGTCTAGATGGCGCACCCTGTAGAACAAATGATAAAGCCGGTCCTGCATTCTTAATTTTTTTTTCTTGAAATCAGCATCTTCGAGCACGACTTGATTAAACTCCTTTTTTTTAGTTTTTACCTCGTACAAATAGTTCCCAAGTGGTGACAGGAGCTGGAGATGGCCAGATTACAGTCCTTGATGTGGGTAATATAAAACGACAACATCAAGTCCCATTACTTCAGTGTATATGTCATGGAGGACGAGTGAAAAGAATCGCCACGGCTCCCGATTTACCTGATATTTTTTGGTCGGCCGGCGAAGATGGTTTGGTGTTGTAAGTCCTTGAACACATTCGGTCATTTCAAAGGAATCAATTATTTAATTTTTTTTTTACCCCCAGGCAATTTGATATTAGAGAGAAGCATACATGTGGCGGACGACAGGCGACTGAAGGACGAATTGGAAGTGCTGTTTTGATCGATTTGTGCCATAACTCTGGATGGCATGCCGAGGCTAAATGCGTTGCCATTAATGCAGTAAAACCTCATTTGTTGGCGGTCGGATCGAACGATCCGTACGTTCGATTGTTTGATCGTAGAATGATGAAATCTACAAATTTTCGTGTACGTTTTTTCTTGAAATAAACTTCATAAACAATGAATCATATGAAATATTTTTTTTTTTAGGAATCGCAACGGGAAGAACCGGCCAACGTAGCCGTTGGGGTGGTTGAATGTCCCTTACCTACAGACTGTGTGCGTTATTTCGCACCGGGACATTTAAACACACTGCCATTCGCAAAAGAACAAGACATACTCAATTATAAATTGGCAACGACCTATGTTACATTTTCACCTCTTGGAGATGAACTTTTAGTTAATCTAGGGGGTGATCACATTTATCTGTATGATATAAATCATTTAGAAAACTATACGACAAGACTGAGAAAACCCTTAAACAATACGAACGGGCGAAATGAGCTATCATTCACAACAAATCCCAAAGATAATACTAAACAGTGTTGTTCGAGTTTGGACGTAAGAAATTTATACTGTAGAACAGTGATCCTCAAACTTTTTTTTTTGTTGCGGTACACTTATAAAAAATTTCAAAATTTGGCGGTACTCAAATTTACTAAAATACGTGGTACTAAAATTTCGTGGTATTCAAAAGTGCCGCGGCACAGTGGTTGAGAATCACTGCTGTAGGGTGTTAAAAAAATTTTTTTTTCTAATTATTCCAAAAATTAATCGTACATATTGAAACAAAAGTCTTGGTACCAAAACGAGTTCTAAATATCAATATTAAGGTTTGCCCCAATCAAATTTTTCATTTCCAATTTTTAAAAAAATTTAATAAGTGTTATTTTTGAACTCCGATATCTTTAAAACGGATAATTTGAGGCAATTTGTTCTAAGGAACTTTTATGTAGAGGGTGAAATTTGCTTTAAATCTCTTCTTTTAGATTGTTGTTACGATAAACTGTTTCAAAGATATGAAAAATCAAAAATAAAAAATAAAATTCTTTTGTTAATAAAATGGAAAATAAAAAATGGAGCTCTGTGAAGTTGGCAGTGCCAATTCGGAACTAAAAAAAAAAAATCATTCGTTAGCCCAGGAAAAATTTTAGTTTGCCCACCCTTGGTGGAAAACTGATTTTAAAAAGAAAAAAAAAATGGTTTGAAGTTGGCACCCCCAACTACCACCTGCTGGCACACTGTTCCACAAAATTGCAAAAATAATACACCAATTGTTTGCCCATTGTGAGTCCACGTTGGCTCAGGAAAAAATGTTGTTTTTCCACCCATCAAAATGAAATAAATTACAAAAGAAAAATTTTTTATACAGAGTGTCACAAATTGTTGATAATTTGAGAATGCTGAGAAAGGGTACTCCAACTGTGAATATTTAAAAAAAAATATCATTCGATTTTCCACGTTTACCCAGAAGTAATTTTCGTTTTCCCGCCCCTCAATTTATTTTTATTTAAAACAAAAAAGGAAAATGTATTCTATGTAAAAACAACATTCACCAAGTGTATATAAATAGCAAAATTTAAACCTCCAAATACAAATTTTTGAAAATTTCCCGTCAATAGTTTATCGTTTATCCTCGTTTGCTAAAGAAAAATTTTCTTTTACATCGAATAAATTTTACTTTTGTTTTAAATAAAAAAATATCTGCTGCGAGGCTTCATAGTATTTTCTTTCATATATGAAATTCGCTGTTGGTCAAAAGAAATATAAGCACTTTATAACTATATAACTATACTCATGAACAGAACTATTATTATCATTCATAATATTCATATTTATATATATATGAATTCCCAAGCTTCACCCCAGAACCGTCCTTATTCGAATTTTCACAGGAAAAAGTTTCAAATAAAAGTTGTAGGCATCAATGAGTCTAAGAACTATAGAAAATTTAAAAAAAATCCTTGGAGCCGTTTTCAAAAATACTTGAAAAATCTCAGAAACTCTAAGAATAAAGTAGAGCTTTCGGTTAACCGATTTCAACCAAAAACTTCGCGGCACAACTAGATGTAATATGCAGGCTAAATTCCAAGTTTGGTGAAATTCGGATAAAGCTTTCGATACGACATGGCTGTCACACACAGACATGTTTCTAAAAACCACTTTTTCGGACTCAGGGGACCTCAAAATTTCCGGTGAAAGCTTGAATTCAAAAATTCGACCTGATTACCTACAATACTTCCTTTACTATATAGTAGTAAAAGAAAGTAAAAATTGGGAGGTAGACAAACGAAAATTTTTCCGGGGCAAACGTTTGACTATCAATGGGAAATTTTCGTTTTTTGTTGTTGGAGTTTCAAATTTTGCTAATTATCTACATTTGGTGAATGTTGCTTTTACTTAATTTTATTAATAAATAAAATGTGTGGGGGAGGGGGTGGGGTGTCAAACGAAAATTTCTTCTGGGCAAACGTGGACAATCGAATGGTATATTTTTTTAAATATTTGCACTTGGAGGTTCTTTTTCTCAGCATTCTCAAATTATCAACAATTTGTGACACCCTGTATAATTTTTTTTTTAATTTATATCATTTTGGTGGTTGAAAAAACACAGTGCCGTTACTATAGGGTGGCAGGGCTGGCAAAATGCCACGGGCCCCACGAGGGTTAGGGCCCCGGTCCGAGAGGCCGCTACTCCAAAAGTACCTAACCCAATATCTTAACAAAATTTAGTAAAAATTAAAAAATTTTTATAAGTACTTAAAATTAATTAAAGTTCAACACAATTAATAACCACGTACAAATTCATATAAATTATTAACATTTAAAACAAGGGGGTTAATATTATGACTAGTTGCCGGAAGGGGAGGGGGGATTCAATGAAATTGCCACGGGCCTTAGATGGTATAGTTATGCCACTGGAAAAACAAAAAAAATTTCTCACGATGGGCAAACGTTTGGTGTATTATTTTTGCAATTTTGTGGAGCAGTGTGCCAGGTGCCAGTTAAGGGGTGCCAACTTCACAGAGCTAAAAAATAGATTAAGACAAACCTTAATATTAAGAGCTCGTTTGTCACCAAAATGTTTGTTTTATAATATACTATCACCTTCCATATACTAAGTTTGGGTTAGATCTGTTCCAGATGAAAATAAAACCGTACAATTACGATACAAGTTCTGGGCAGTAGACAATTATGTAAACTCTTTGTATGTATTACACATCAATTGTACTGTAAATATACGGTTTTATTTGTATTTGATTAATATTGAAGGTTCTCAATTAGCGTTTAGACACCACCAAGTAATTAATTGTTTTGTTTTTAGGAGAAATTCCCAATTGATGAGTGTAGTTTTGATGAAACACCGGGAAAACCAAATAAAATTCCTCTAAAACAGCCGCAATGCTTTTGTGATTTAGTCGTCCGTGGTGAAGCTTTCATGAAACGAAAATGGCTTGGCGATTATTACGCGGCGGCTCGTGATTTCTTTCAGGCGATTTGCATGTGCGATATCCAATCAAGCAAAGCCCGACGGCCTTTAATTGGCGTCGTCTATGCACTAATCAAATTAAAATGGTGGACCGGTGCAACCGAATGGTTGAATGTCCTTAAAATGTATCATAATAAAAAAAGCAAAGAATTGATGATACTGGAAACGCAAATTAAAGACGGGAAAAATAAAAGTTCGACGGCAGGTAATTGATTGATTATGGTTTTAATTAAGAAAGTGGTCGAGTTTTTAAAGTGAAACTTTTTATATATCTTCTCAAATTTTTGGGCCTGTCTTTAGCATGTCGCTAAATGTAACACATTCTCGATAGGGGATCGGCTAGTATTCGGCAGAGCTCGTATATACACATTGTTAGATATATACCATGTCGTTTTACCAGGACTGTTGCGCGAGTTATTACTGAATGTAATGAGCTATATTCCTCTCTTTTTTCTTTTGTTTTTCTTTAGCCTTTTCTACACTTACTGATCGCTATGTGTAGTGTGCAATGTATGTATGTCGTCGCCACAAATTTTATAGACTTCAATAGAGTCTATAGATTTCAATATAGACTTCAATAGACTTCTATAGACTTTAATAGATCTAATAAAATTAGTAGTAAAAAAAAGTAAAAAAATTTATTGATGATGCACAGATGTGAAGCTTAAAAGGCTTAAGGTGCTGTAAAAAGTATTTTTTACGATTGACTTGTTGTATTTTGATCAGTGTATTGATATAAATGTTATTGTTCACTTGATCATGATCAGCCCCCTACAACTCCATGTTACAAAAATGTGACCATTTTTACTGGATTTGCAGTCAATTAGTTGCAAACGAGTTGAACGAAGACCACAAAGACTGACGAAGACCGAAGACTTTTACGGAAGTCGGAGGTTAGAAATAATTGTTTTTAAACGTCAGGCAAGTTATTAAAATGAAACTTTTTTTTAATGTTTTCATTATTATTGTTATTATGTGAGAATAATTATGATAAGTATTTTTATATAATAATTATAGTAACTCTGATAAGTTTAAGTGGTAGGGGGCTGTTTGAGACGTATGAGTCTTATAACAACACCATTTCCGTAGAAATCACGTTTTTTAGCCTTTCTCGTATCTAAGTGACAGGGGGCTGATCATGATAGACAAAGATACAGCTAGTGAGAATAGTGCGAAAATATCCGACGGTGATGTTACAATAGATAACAACAGGCAGATGATCGATTTAACAATAATCAACAAATTCAATAATGAAAATAACATTCGAATATTAACATCAATAATGGAAATTCATAAGTAGTTGCAACGGCGCGCGTCAAGTCAGACAGCGAATTCGTGCCACATCCCTTTCTTCGAATAATTTTCCCTAAATTTGCAGTTACTTAGGCGCCTAAAATCCGAACCAAAAGTTTCACTTGATTCGTGGTTTTGTAAAACCACACAGTAATTTTTTTTTTTATGTAGAGCCATCAAATTCTGAGGAACAACATCAGATACCGGAACAGGAAATTGAATGGCGTCAAAATGGTAGTGATTATCAAATGCGTTATTTGGGACATTGCAATACAACGACTGATATTAAAGAGGCTGCGTTTATTGGAACCACTGGAAAATTTATCGCGGCCGGATCGGATGATGGGGCCCTTTACATATGGCGACGAGATACCGGTGCTATCGTAACGGCTTTATTGGCTGATACCTCCATTGTAAACTGTGTTCAACCGCATCCAACGTCATGCCTTATTGCCACCAGTGGTATTGAAACGGTGGTGAAAATGTGGCAACCCACGACCGAGGTTGTTAATTTTAAATCGACTTTCGATAATTTCTTAACATATTTTTGTTTTGTTTTTTTTTTTTTGTAGACTAAGAAAACAAAGAGTTTTTTAATTCCTAATATTTGGCAAGCGGCCGAAACCAATCAACAAAGGATTGCGATGAATCCTTTTGAGACAATGCTGGCTAATATGGGCTATCAGTCGAACATGTTAAGTCCTCGTTTTCCACAACATGCAACGATGCCGGTTTGCCAAACGAGCTAACATGAAGCAAACGCGTAAAACTATGTTTAAATATGCTGCTGGTTACAGCATACAATCGCATACATTTTGTTCGGTTTTATTTTCAACTTTTTTTTTTATATGGGCTTAACTATTGTATATACCTTATATTTTCGTTTCTACACACCTAACGTTATTTTAATGTATATTTATTCATGGTGTTTAATTTTAATTACCCTCATCCAAAGTGATTTCCTCTTAATTATTACATATTTACTTTCTCATCTCGTCTTCAACATTATGGCCTTAGCTGACTAGATTAATAGGAAAATGAATGCCTAAGACAATGTACAATTTGATATAGTCATTTATTCTAAATAAAGGTTGTTTAATACCTATAATGGTGTTTTATATTTGGTGTTAATATAAATAGAATTACGAACAAATTTCGGTTTGTTCTTCACGGAAACCTCAAATGAAACAGAAATGCAATCAAAGTGCCTGATTAATACTGTTAGATTAACGTTGTGAATTAAGGGAGGAAATCACTTACCGTGGAGGTTTTAAGGAATAATTTTTAACTTTTGTTATTTGAAATGTAATTTTCGGAACATATCAAAAGCTAATAAATATAATTTAAAGAACAACTTGTTTTTTTTTAAATTAATTTTTTACGTATTTTACGTCTACATCTTGTATATATGATTCTTATATTTACAGTTATATTGACTAAATATATACAAGGGGTCTCAAAAGTAATAAAAAAGTCGAAATTGGTAGTAGATGACGCAATTCCAAGACGAAAAGTTCTTTGGTGTTTTCACCTCCGAAGAAGCGTTAACGAGTTATTCATTATATACGGTAACCAATCAGGTAGGGCTTAATTCGAAACAAGCAAACTATGCGAAGAAAATTTTTAATTATTTGGTCAGAAAAAATATATGGGTGCCAAAAGTTAGTATACGAGTTAATAACTCGGGACACTCGTTTTAACACTTATTCGAAAGTGAAAACGTCAAAGAACTTTTCATATTTGAATTGCATCGATTGCTTTCCATTTACACCAAAAAACAAACTCTGTGTAACGCAGTGTTTGACACAGTGCTTTCCATTTATTACAATGTCGAACACGGCTGTACACTGCGCGACACTCGAAAAAGCCGTGTTTGACCAAGGATTACCAACACAAAAGAGAAGAATTCTTTTCTCTGCCTATGATGGCCTATGATTATTAATTATTCAGGTTCTTCAGGTTGGTATTAAAAAAAACAAAATTAACTCACGGATATAACTTCTGTTCCATTTAACGCTCTTCCAAAATGTTTCGCAATGTAACGCAGAGTCGCTCTGTGTTAATAAATGGAAAGCAACCATCATCTACCCCAGTGTCCGGCTTTTTCATTACTTTTTAGATGCCCTGTATAATCTTGTTACTATCCGAAGCTCAATACAAGCTATCACCTATTGTTGCCTATTAATTACGTGAGGAGTTTAAGGGGGGAAGATTTTGATGTCGGGTCACGCTTGTGTATTATCATTGTAAGGTACATTACTATAATCTTAGTTATCTCTGATTTGTGTTATCTATACCAATAAAAAGATAGAAGATTTCTGCTTTTTGAATACCTATATAATGAAAACGTTACATATCACTTCATTGCACTTTTACTAAAAAAAAAAACATTGTTTGTCCAGGGTAAACTTGAAAACGGCTGAACCGATTTCAATGAAATTTTCACAAAAAGTTATTAAATATTCCAACTTACATTATAGGCTACTTTAAATTTAGATATTTTTTGCTGTCTGTTTGTTTGTTCTTGGCAAACTTGAAAACGGCTGGTCCGATTTGGACGAAATGTTCACTACAAGTAGTAAATATTACAAAAAGTGCTATAAAATACTTTTTATTCCGGAAAATGTTGATTTTCTGAGAAAAAAAAATAAAAACTATAAAAACTACGCAACAAAAAACATACATCGGCAGGCAGCTGTGATACAATGTACATATACATATCATATCGTAGAGACGACATGATTTTAAACAATGTAATTTGTTATTCTTATAAATTAATGTTTTCAAATTTGAAAATTATAACGATGATAGAAGTATAGTGATAGGGTCAATTCTTAGAAACCATAAATCCATAGTTAATTTACAGGTAATTTATATATTATCAATAGTTCGGCTGAGTAAACGTTCGAATTATGGTGGAAGGGGAAGGAAATTCTCTGCAGTAAATATGATTTCATTCATAAAAAGAAATATCTTAGTTCCAAAATGACACCCATAAGAATAAATAACCAAAACAGACAGTTCGACTTAAGTGATCCCAATTAGGAGTTTGACTAATTGTAAGAGAGGTGAAGCCATTAAGAAGAGCCCAACTTATTTTTCAAGAGAAAATAGCAAGTTAGGTGTGATCATTGCTTTTTTTACCAAAACTATCTTCTTCATTTTCAATTTATTTAAGCAAGATCTATAAGAATCCGTTGTCTAATCTTAGAGCCCGGGAAATAGCAGACTTATCGATAAGACATAATGAACTTAAAATAATACTGTATCCAAGAATAGTGAACCTAAGGCAACCAAACCTAATACCTCAGATCTTAAGATAACACATTAAATATTGTTTATCCTAAAAAAGGTACGTTTCCTACAGGATAGCAACTAATCCATTCTACTAAAATAAATAAATGATTTCATATGACATTTGGTGTGAAAGGTTCTCAAGGCTTAAAATTTTCTTAATACTTTACAATATTCAAAAAAACATGAAGATCCTACCTATAAGATAGCTTATATCTGTTCCTGGAAAAGTAGTTTAACGAATTTTTATGAACTTTCTATGAAACAAAGGTCTAGAAATATCTAATTATCTTTTTTTGTTAAAATATCTGAATTTCTTATTTTGGGTAAAGGTTTCAATTATTCAATCAGATTAATTTAGATGCAACGAAAAATTAATTTTCCTTGATTTACCTATAATATAATGATCAAAACAATGTTTACTTCCTTTTTAGGCCAGTCAATATTAATAACAAATTCACAAAACATGATGTATCTCTGAGTTTTTAGTATGTTGTTTGGACCCATTAGGGCTATGTATTCTCAAGTTTGCAACTTTCAAAAAGTTGTTGAAAATTTTTACCATGATTCAGATTCTGCTGGGTATCTCATAATTCATGCATTTTCATTCGATAGCTATTCCGAATGCTTTTTAAGAGCATCAAATTTGTTACAAATTAAGCCCAACCAGAGCTCTACACGTTAATTGCTGTACCGAGGTACGGCACTGTAAAAATAGGCCAGTTTTTTCAAAAATTGAAAATTTTAGTTTTAGACCTTTTTTGGAACGAAGTTGCGTCGAAACCATTGCTCCTACGAGCAAAACTTGCTGAATATAATTTGTAGGCAATTTTGATACAACTACGAGGCTTATAGATCCCGCTCTCCACTTAGTTTAAAGCTAGTTAAATTGCCTTAACTAGCCTTGCTAGTTAGTTGCTCGATAAAAAACCCACCAGGGCTCAGAATTATTTAAAAGAAAAATATGCTTATAATTAGTTTCTTAAGGATAAAAACTCCCGCAAAGAATGGCTGACTAGTAACTTTAGAACTGTTTTGGATATTTAGAGTCGATTAGAAAGTAGTTGCTAATTAATTGGTCGATAAAAACCCCAGTAGGGTTCCGTGAAATTAAAAAAAAAAACTTCTAGGAGGTTTTTTATCGAGTAACTAATTAACAACTAGGAGTAATTAGTTTACACATTCTTCAAGCTTATACAGGTCGGAAGGTCGGATAGATTACTAGTACTCGGTTAAAAGTCATTCGGTACCATTAATTGGTGTAAATCATAAGTCGGCAACAAGCGGCCCGCAAAATATTCGCCAATTTTTTGGCCGGTGTCAATTCGAGTGGAGTTCCTTGAATTGCGGGATTCCGAAGGTAAAATGGCGGGGATTGTACAATAAGATTTATTTTTGGGGTGGAATTAACAGTGAATTTGGTGGTATTTTTCATTGGTAGCTCGTACGTTGATTTTTTAATGTTGACGCTGCATGACCTACAAGGGGTTCCCGGGGGGGCGCAACGGGGGATGTTCCTAGTCAACATTTGCTGTAATGCTTATTATTAGATCCACCACTGCCTAAATGCGGCCCGCACCAAGCCCTACGTAAAATATTTGGCCCTTTTACAACCAAAGGTTGCCGACCCCTAAATGTGTGTGTAAATAATACTCCTAAGTTTTAGGGTTTTAGATGTATCTTTAAAATCGGCCTAAAAGTCAATTAAAAGTCTGTTTTATTCTTTTTCGGAACCTTTTTTAAGATGCATGTAATTTTAGTTGCATACGCAACTACAATGCGTACCTACTATAGAACTACTATAATGTACTTAATCAATGCTATAGTTTATATCACAATATCAGCAATGTACATACGTATAATTAAACTGGGGCTGTTTCTTTTACAGTTAGCTTCTTTGTTCTTTTTCTTTCTGTTAAAACTAAGAAAGATTAAACTCCTTTTTTAATAAGTGTCTCAAAACCTTAAATTCGTATTTCGTTTATACACATTTATCGCACTTGTACTCTTGTCAATGCTCTTGTACTAGTGATGTAACGAATGTCCAATTTTTCACATTCGCGAATGCGAATGCGAATATTGACCTTCAAATAAAGTGTATACTTTATATCCAGAAAAAATGTACGGTTCCCGTGGGATAGATATTTTTTTTGTTTTTTACAGAGTAAAAAATTAACTTTTTTTTTATAATTTGGTAGTTTAGGGGTCAGAGAATGATATAGGTTACTTCTTACACCGGAAAAATGAACGGTTCCCATGCGATAGTAAAACAAGTATGTATTCTATAGGAACCGAGTATTTAGAAGCAGTTTCGTTAAAGTTCACGAGTCTTAACTCATTTGTCCTTAAGAAAACTTGATCTACTTTTTACTCAGGAGAGATGTACTATTCCCGTGGGATAGATATGTTTTTTTTTACCACATAGTTAAAGATTGATGTGATTTTTGAAATGTGGTAGTTGGGGGAGCATAATAAAGCTTACTTTTAACTTTTAAGGTTGCCATGGAATGGCAAAACAATATTATATAATTATATAATATTATGTAACATAATGTTATTACCGTAATATTATTATGAACCGTACATTTAAAAAGTTTCGGTAAAGTTCGTGAAATAGAATTTTCTGAAGCGTATTTTTCTGTAGAACGGCTGACCAATATTACACAATATTACACGAAAGAAGTTTAAAATAAAAAAAATGAATATTTTTACTAAAAAATAAATATGAATTTCAATTTTACACCCGATTAATTAATAATGTTTTTTTGAAATATTTGAATTTTTGCATTGTTTATTGTCGAAGATATTAATTGGAAATAAACGTATTAAAATAAAAAACTAAAAATTTCAAAAAATTAACAATTCCTTAACGGAACGAATTTTAATGAAGTTTTGCTAAAGATCCTGTGGGATGGCTACTAATCTATTCTTTTCAGGAAACATCCATTGATTAAGTGAAGCGTTAAGGGGGTTTAGGCCGATGGGGTCGAGTCGAATCTCATCTAATCTTACTTTGGGAAAAAGGAAGGTTTCGCAAATATCACTTTTTTTTAAAGAAAATAAACGTTTTGAAAAATATTACTATTAGATTGCGGGTTGGGGGTAGAGTTATGCCAAATCTCATGACATTTTACCAGAGGGGGGGGGGATTTAAAAAATCGCAAAAAACGCCTCGCGCAATTAATGGATGCCCCTAAATAATTTGAACGGTTATAAATGACATTTAGTATAAAAGATTTTCAAACCCTATAGGAATAGAGGTACTTTTTTACTAAAAATCGTATAATAGCTGATGTAAGACAGCTAACATTTCTTTCTAGAAAACTAGTTTTACGAATTTTAATGAACTTTCTTTGAATCTAAAATCTGGAAGTTTCTAAAAATTTTTTCTGTCAAAATAATTTTTATATAAGTCAGAATAATTTTTATATTTCGCTATGAAGGTAGGGAATCTTTTAATCAATCAGTTAAATTTAGATACACTCAGCGAAGCGAGCGGGTATCAGCTAGTATATTAAAGTTAAAACAAAAGATAAACTTTGGTACCTACTCGAATTTTAACTTTGGTTAATTTTTTTTTTTTTTTGGTTTCTGTAAAATGATATTTTAAATGTTATTATTTAATTAAAATCCTAGTTATATTCGGCTTAATAAGTACAATTCGTACATTATAAATTGCAAAAAGACTTATTAGATCTAGAATAATATTACCTAAGTACTACCTTATTTGATTGGATTCACAAGTTCGTTTATCAAAATATATACCTACAACAATTTAGAAATGGAGTTTTTGTAAACGTAAAGAAGGAAATTAATATTTTATTTTAGTTGTGATTTTTTCATTATTAATTAAACTAACAAGAATATAAAAAAAAAGTATTTTTAATTTAGTGGCCTATCTCAAAACTGTTACCTGATCATTTAATTATTCAAATGTTATAGTAAAATATAAAAATATAAATTTTATCAGTTGTATTATCATTTTATATATTTTTCTTCTGGTTTGTCAAAAACATTCGCATCGTTTCTTGCGAATGCGAATGCGAATATTCGTTACATCACTATCTTGTACTATTAAAAAAAATACAGTCGAATTGAGAACCTCCAACTTTTTTGATAAAATATTCATTGCATTATTACGGCTATCAATAAGTAACACTTTGTTTTTATTATTCACAAATACTCGTTAAAAGTTACATCTTTCACTATAATTCTTTGAAAAATGCTAAACGATATACACATAAGCAAGTTTGGTTGCATACACAACTGAAATTTCTGTAAAATATTCGTGAAATTTTTGACTCTAAATAATTTTTAATAAAATAATTTTTTTAACAAAAATAATAAGATGAATTAAAGAAAAACAATTTTTCGTCACCAAAGAACGAAAAGAAAAGTTTTCCCTATTAAAATTCTAATAAGATTACTAAGCTTAATTTACTAACAAAATCTAACTGAAAACTGGGATTCATGATCAAACATACTTAAAAATCAGAGAAAACTTATGAAAACCTCAACAATAGAATGTGTGATCAGTGCGCCTAAATTACACAAAAAAAAAAAATAGAAATCATTAAGTTAATTGAATAGAATAGAGAAAGTTTGTTATTCTTATATTAGTTTCGAAGTAATTTTATGATTAAATTTAGAGAGATTATTGACTTTATAATTGACCACTTGATTATAAACAAACGTGGAATTTATCACGTGTGTAGTTTTTTTAAACAAATGAGACTCTTGAAAATTTTTGGCAAATTGATTGAATAATTTAATTGCATAAAATTTTGCAATGTCCTCTCTAAAATTACTAATTGGAAAATGAGAAATAGTAAAGATAGTGAGAATATTAAAAAGTTCCGATCACCCTCTTGTAAATGTTTAAATTTTATAAATAGCTCGGGAAAGTGTTTTTTAATTTGTTGAATTACATAATTAAATAGAGTTATGAAATGAATTAGATCAACTAGTTTACGGTTAGATGGTCGACAGAGGAAAAATGCCGTCTCTAAAGACCGTGGAAAAAAGCGAGATTGACCACTCAAATTAGACAGATCAGCCTCCAGCGCATGTTATGTAGGTTGATCTACTTCCGATCTCGAATTAGTTCGATTCAGATCGAAAATGATTTTCCTATTAGAATCCGGTTTGAAATTCTTCACCTCAATCGATCCACATATCCTTACAATCTCTATCATTTCCGTGTAAATTTGTGTCACCCGACGAAACTGAGAGTAAACAATCTTACATAAGGCATTTAAACGAGATTTGTTTGGGCTGGCGTTCACAAATTTTGCCATACGTTTTCGTACGTTTAAGCTGCTTTGGTACTTGGGCATTTTTTTGGGAGAAAGTTGATATTTCTCAATAAATTTTTCAAAAATTTTTTTTTAGTTCCTAGCGAATTTATTAAACAACTAATCGCATATTTTAGATAAAAATAGACTTGCCAAAAATTTGGTGAAATTTTTGTGATTACAAAATATTTTTAAAAAATGGTGCGTGTCAACTCTAACGCACACCTGGAGCTAACTATTTGCAACAATTGTCTTGGAATAAGTATTACAATAGACAAAAAGAGTAATTATAACCATTTCTTATAATAGAATGCTCTAATCCGACAATTCGTCAGTCCAGAGTGCGTTGGAAGGAAGACAATTTTAATCTACCTTTTAAGGGCGTACCTATATCTTAGCAACTATCAGAAAACTCGAAAAAATATTCATAAGCAAACTTATTGAAAATTTAAGTGGCTTTAAATTTACTAAGAATATTTATTTTTTCTTAAGTCCATCATTTTTGAGATATAAGTAAACAATAAAATGTTTATCAAAACCAGTTTTTTCAAAAATTTAAAATTTTAGTTTCAGACCTTTTTTGGGTCGAAACCATTGATCCTACGCGTAGAACTTCTTTAATATAATGTGTAGGCAATTTAATTAGCTTTAAACTAAGTGTAGAGTGGGGTCTGTAAGCCTCGTAGTTCTCTCAAAACCTTAAAAAAACCCATATAAGATAAAATCAAATTTTTCCAGAAATGTACCTAAATACTTTTTTATTGTATGAAGTTATTTTTAAATATGTATGACCTCGGCTGGACTCATCCACATTGCCAGTTGGCAACCACCTGTACCTGCAGAGCTCCTAAAACTCCTCACTTGTAAATGCAGGAAGGGGTGCTGAGAGGTGACAGCACTGGTCTGAAAGCAAGGCTAAGATCTTCTAGAATGTGTGCTATCTGCTCTGGGGAAATGTGTAAGAATGCTAATCTTATCATCATTAAACAGGACGGCGGTGATGAGCCTCAAGACAACTCTGATGATCCACCAATACTGGAGTACCCACCCAAATGTGATTTTACCTTATATGGGTTCTCTAAGATTTTAGTGTGAACTTCGAGGCTTACAGACCCCCCTCTGACCTTCATTTAAAGTTAATGAAATTGTCTAAAAATTGTATTCAACAAATTCTGCTCGTAGGAGCAATGGGTTCGACACAACTTTGATCCAAAAGGATAGCTTTCGAAGAACAATTCATGGATAAGGAGATACCGAGCAGAATCTGTAACAAGTTCAACGATTTTTCCTTTATAAAATTTTGAAATAACGATTTTAGTGCTAACTTCCGGTATAACCGGAAGTTTCAGAAAACTAAAAATACTTTAGGAAGGTACCTGAAAGCAGCTTCAATCCAGTTAGAGGCCACACATAAATTACATCACACGTTAAGGGGGAGGGGGGGGTGTCGACGAAGTGTGACATTGTGTGACAAGAGGGTGGGAGGGGTCCTAAATTCCGTAATGTCACATTTCAAAATCTATTTTAATCTAAGTTTTAAGTAAAAGACGAACTTTAAACTATTAACGAAAAACTCAAAAACATTTGTAACACTATCTGTAGAAACATAAGGTTCAAATTGTTCTTAAGCCTTTTCTACACTTACTGATCGCTATGTGTAATGTGCAATGTATGTATGTCATCGCCACAAATTTCATAGACTTCAATAGACTTCTATAGATCTAATAAAATTAGTAATAAAAAAAAGTAAAAAAATTTATTGATGATGCACAGATGTGAAGCTTAAAAGGCTTAAGATGCTGTAAAAAGTATTTTTACGATTGACTTGTTTTTAAGGCTACTCGCTCTACTACACTCAGAAAAAAATTCTCTTCTGACAACTGAATTTCATTTCAGCCAATAAAATGATTTGATAGCCCATTGTCAATCAAATATTTAATATGTTGATTTAGTTGTGCGAAGAGAATTTTTTTCTCGGTGTATTGTTACGTGCCGACACTATTGCTCTTTGATAAATGCCGCTAAATGCTGCACCGTGCCTAGCGGTGATATTGTTTTTATTTTATTTTACAATTGACTTTCAAGATGATTAAGTTTGATCATTAATTAATATAATTACTCGTTTTTTTGTTCATTTCTTGAAATGTTTGATTTGATGTTAATTTTATTAGAAAATCATTTAAATTGAAATAAAACAAATTTTGGAACGGCTGTTTTAATTCAATAATTATTTGTAGATGTAAAATTGTAAAACATGTGTCGTCACACTAAGGAGGGGGGGGGTCTCACAAATGTGACCAGCTGTGGCAAGTACGGGGAAGGGGATCAAAAATCATGAAATTCATGTGACGTAATTTATTGATGGTCCCTTAGGCTATAATCCCAATTTTCAGATTTCTATTATTTCAGGTTCCCCGGAAAATTCTAACTAAACTAAGGTCACTTAGTGGCGTGGTTGACTAAATAGTTGCTCTATAAGCTAGTGGTCCTGGGTTAGAATCCCAATGGAAGCCCAAGATTTTTTCCTGGGTTTTCGGATTCGACGGTCGCTAATGTCCGTTGTAGTTGATGCGACCTTAACTAAATAACAAAAAATATATTAATACAAATGATCTTTTGAAACTTTGTTTGTTTCTGAAAATCGTTTATATTGAAAATATTTTTTTATGAGAGGTTTCATTGTTAAGTTCAATATCACGAATAAAAACCGTTTAATTCATTTCTCCATAATTTTACAAAGTCTAAGCCAAACAAATTAAATTTTCCCAAATTTCTTTTTAAAAATCAAGATAACCTTAGAAACTCGGGTTACATAAGAAATTCTAATGCATTCCATTCATCTCATTATATTTGCTATTAATTTTGTGAAATTCGCCCGCGTGCAAACCCAACTCCATTGCATAACCTTTATATACCTATATGAGCCCGAAACAACGTAGGTAAATATCTTCAAATATCTCATGAAGACGTGTAAAACACTTATAGCATAAACAAATTAAATATTATCGCGTTCCCCGGCAAAATCAAACGACTACCGCGGAAGTAAAACTTTCTCAATTCCATGTTAAATTCAATTCATCTCGTACGAGAGCTCGATGGAAGAATTCAAGCCGAGCACTCAAATAATTATAGATCAAGTTGAATAAAATGTAAGTTTCATCTTGCCAAGAAACTTTCGCTGATTCGAGTGTGAAAGTGATTTTTACGGTTTTTTTATTATTATTATTTTTATTGGTGTTATTAATTTTAATTTGACGAATGATGCAAAAACTAAGATCGAGAAACAATTCGTAATAGATGTATTCGATCAGTTAGTCGGATGGCAAAACAACATTTTTTACAAGAGTCAACTATACGATAGAAATGAGTCTTATTTTTCTCAACTAATATAAACTTATATCTGTTCGAACAAATGGAGAAGAAAGGGATACATCCAGTCAAGCACATAGCTCAACATATTTTGAAATGAATCCTGTTTGATAGTAAGCTAATCTTTATTACATAGTATAAAACAAAATTGCTCCCGCTGTCTGTTCCCTTAGATCTTCTAAACTACACAATGAATTTTAATGTTAAAATTCAGCAATTGATAGAGTGATACAAGAAAAAGGTTTGCAGGTATAATACATCCATATTATAGTAGAGAAAAGTCGGGCAATTAAAATATTTATATTATGATGTCATAACTAACATATTTTTGTGCTCTTATATTGCAAACGCTGGTTAAACCTTAAGAGATCGATCAAACTAATACGCGGCAAAATTGTGTATCTTAAAAAGATTGATTAAAGTCCGCGACGGTATATGTCTATCTCCTAAGGATAACCCACAGGAACCATTTTTATTTTTTACATATTACAAAAAAAAATATTGGTTATTTACCAAGCTATTTTAAACAAGACAGTTTTATTCCTTATCCAATTAAATACCTATGATACGTTGTGCATTACATGAAGATCAAAATTGCCCCTTAGAGCAGTTCATAAAAATGACTATCTTAGAAAATATCACAGATTTAAAAAGCGTTGGCAGAGCGACTGGTTACTGTACGTCGTACGTAATGGCTGTTTAATTGCTGTCTTTTTCTTATAAATATAAAAATGTTATGTTGGTCCTTAATTAGAACAAAAACTCGAAAAATTCTACACCAATTAGGTATGTAAGGTACATGTGCTCTTGAAAGAGTATGGTTGGTAACTCTACATCCTCGACATAGGATAGCATAACAATTGAATCCTACAGGAACCGTGTATTTTGTAGTATTTTCGGTAAATTTTGTTAAAGTACGAGAAATAGCATTTTAACGCATTTTCCTCAAGAAGGCCTGATCAATTTTACACAGTATTGAAAGATATCTCTACAAAGTTTAAATGAAAAAATTGACAAAGTTTACTGGACACTAAATATGAATTTTAATTAACACCTGATATAATTAATAATGAAATTTTTTACAAATATTTGAATTTCTTTATTGTTCATTGTCGAGAATATTAATTAGAAATAAACGTATTAAAATAAAATACTAAATTTTTAACTAATTAACAATTACTTAACGGAACTAATTTTAATAAATTTTCGTTAAAGATACCTGAGATCTTAACGTATTGAATACCATTTATCGTAAAAAAAAGGCACGGTTCCTGTAAGATAGCTACGAATCTATTCTACGAAAATAGCCGAACGGTTATGAATGACATTTGAAATTAAAAATTTTCAAGTCTATAGGAACATTTTATATTTTCAATTTGTAAGGAACTTGTAAGATAGATAATATCCCTTCGTAGAAAAGGAGTTTTAAGTATTTTGATTTTTGATGAACTTACTTTGGATCTAAATTTTGAAACTATCTATCACCTTTTTCTGACAAATTAGATTAATTTTTAAATGTTATTATTTGAAGGTAGAGAATCAATGAAACAATCAATTAAATTTAGATACTCTCAGGAAAGCGAGCGGGTATCAGCTAGTTATCTATAAAGCCGTCCTAAAACCGATCTGGACGTTTGGAATCCAATTTTGGGTAACTGCTAGCACAAACAGGGACATCTATAAGGACCGGTATGGCTACCGTCAGGGAATAGACAGCCAGGTTCAGTTTTAAATACCCCACTAATGTTACCAGCCCTGGAGCCTCGAAATAGTAGGCGATTAAAGAGGAAGGTGCCCCGTAACCTGGTTATGGTATAACAAGATACTCCATTGAAAGTATTCTCAATCAAGCCCGATCCAGACAGCAGATTGGATAAAAGGACCATTGTCCTGATGACCAACAAAAAATTTTAAAAATAGGTATTTTTACAACACTGAATCATATAGGGGAAGGCTGGGTATTTGAGAACACTGGGTAATTTGAAACAATTGAATTTTAATTATTTCTTCATTCGAGAAAAGGTTCATAAGTGTTTAAATGGACATGTTTGATGACCATTAGTTCTTGGATATAAAAATATATTTAAGTTAATTTCCTTATACTGTCACGCTAAGTAAAGTAAAAAATTAAAATTTGTTGGTTTGTTACAATTTTTGCCGTATGTAAAAATCTTTGATTTTTTTTAACTTTAGAGCCCGATAGTTTGTCATTATCTTTCATGTGCGATCCATTTATACATTTTATGTAGCTATTTAGGTTCAATGAAGAAAATATTTTGAGTACTTATCAAGCATTTTAATTTAAATTGCCTAAATCGGGTAATTAGGAACGATTTTCGGGGTAAATTAAGCTCAATATGATTGTTGAATCATTAAATTGATTTATTTTTAGATGTATTTCGGAAACGTGATTTTCATGCTTTTACAATTACGAGTGGTGTGATTATATTTTATAGTGGGTACTTAATATTTCTATAAATACAGGTATATATATCTTCTTGTGAGTTTAAGCATAATGGTGTTAACCTCTAATAAAAAATAATAGCAGTTATTTAACAAAGCATAAAAAGAATAATTAATGAACCCATAAAAGTTTAATCATTTAGGTATTACTGTTAAAATTAATCACTATTTTAAATTTGAATGAAAGTCTATTTTTATAAGCATCGTTAAAAGTGATTGATCAATAGTACGGGATTTCTTAAGTCAAGTAGCCTAATAATTTGACCCGTAAATAAAATAACTTATAAAGTTTGACTTGATTTGGTCTTTAAAAACATTAATATTTGACTCTTGTTTGATTTGATTTGAAGTCAAATTTAGATCAAGTAGCTTGACATTCAAGTCAAATTTTTAGCTTCCTATTTCAAGCGATTTTTGAGATTTGCAAAAAAACCTTTCTGGGTTCCCTCAAGAAACATTGCCAAAATTGAGAAAACGTGAAAACGCGAAAACATTAAGCGGTTTAATTTGTATTTTACCGTCAAATGTAAGTCGACTTTTATTACCTAATTTTTATACGCGCTTAAAAATAATTATAACATCCAAAATTTAATGAGACTTTTTAAGTTGTTCATGGTTTATTTGCAATTTCTTTCTCATTAATTCCAATAAATATCAGACCATTGAAGGCTTTGTCGTCTCAATATTACAGAACCACGTCTAGCTAGCTTTGAGAAAATTGAACTTGGAAACGCTTCCCCTCGCCTAAGGGTGAAACTGCATTCGACAGTTTATTTATCTTGGATTGCTATTCATGTCACGAACTCGTTGGAATACGATGTCAAATTAATTTATTGACGATCACAAATGAAAATTGAACACCAAAAAAACGGCTCAATAAATTTATTTCCAGTTCAAATATTCTTGGAAAATTTCTGAGATTTAGATGCAGGATGGAACTTTTTCAGTTAAATTTTCTGGAAAAATGGTCTTAGTTCTTAATTCGTATCAGGTAGTTTAAAATCTTAAAAATCTTTTTTTTAACCAGTTCGTTAATATAACATTTTAAAAAAAATTAAACATTGCAAATGTAGTATATTATTGGATTTTTTTTTAAATAGCCAATACTTTCAATGCCACTCAGTGGCGAAATTAAGTTTAATGCGGCCCTATAGGCTTTATTCGACGTGTTGTCTTTTTTTCCACATAAAACTGATTTTAAAAATTAGATATCTAGTAATGATCTTTTAATTATCTAATTTAAATATACCCCATTGTTGGCTCAAGATTATTAAATACATAAGGTATGCTCACTTGACTAGGTGGCGTTTCTTTGATCTCTGAAAATGACGTCACTGGTTTGTTGTTTCTGACAGAAGCCAGTAGAGGCGTTAAGCTATCGTTGGTTTGTGGGGGATTCCACTTGGTGACTGCATTTGGTTGGCACTACTATATTTAATAAAATACTAAAATATGCTTTTTATTTAGGTTATTATAATATCCCTTTAACAAAAATTTTAAACTTTTATTATGTCAATAGTCAATAGTTTTTATGAACATAATAAATGTTAATTTGATTTTTCTTAGTTATTTTATTTTAATTGAATAATTAAGATATATTTCTTCTAGAATCTATACCTTACTTGGTATATTTTAAATTCCCGCGTCAGTCAACAAACCAGTGTTTTGATATATCCGATATATCATCATTATTGAATTAAAATCATAAGAATGTAACGATAATAACCAACGGTAGCAACGATAAGAACCAACGATAGCAGATAGCTAATGGCTGCTAACACCTCTACTGGCTTCTGTCAGAAACAACAAACCAGTGACGTCAGAGCAAAGTAATAACCTTGAAAGTGAGCAACCTTTGTTGTTGGCTTACGTTTACATAATTGGAACCCAAAAAATCAAAGCAGCGTTGATGGAAAGACTCAGAAATTAATTCATGACTGCTGAGAAGCAACAACAAGACCTACCATTTCTATGGGTGCCGGGTCACGCTGGCATCCATGAAAACGACAAAGCTGACGAAGCTGTGAAACGTGCCTTAGAAACTAGAACAAGTTGCAAAGCGGTGACAAAAGTCGACGGAATAGGTTTGTTTCAAGCGTCCAGCTATGGCGATGCACAGACACGAAAACAGACAAAGAGCAAGACAACATTGACCAAAAGACAAGAGTGAGTGAAGAAACGTGAGCTATGTATGTACATTTTCGTGACAATCGCTTATATCGACACTGGTTAACCGGTTTGTAACTCAAGCGCACTTGTCACTTTATGTTCTTCACTCACTCTTGTTTCTTGGTCAATGTTGTCTTGCTCTTTGTCTGTTTGTCAGTGTTTGAACATCACTAGAAGGACGATTGGGACAAACCTATTAAAGCAAATGTAAGACAGACTGGAGTCCAGGAACGGAACCCGATCGCACCACGGGTGACAGAAACGACGTCGCGGCGGCGGCGCACAGTGGGGCCAGAGCGGAAAAAATTCGATTTTCAAAAGCGCTGATTTCAATTATCAAGTTTGAGATTCTCACACCATATAAAGTACCAGATCTAAGAACAGCATGATTTTTTTCCAATTTCAATGCTATTCCCATTAATTTAGGCCCACTGTCAGAATAATGGAAGTTTGACCAAATTACACATTACACTAAATGAGTAATATATTGTCACAAGTCTAAGAATATTCCGCCATGTGTCTAAGGGAGTGTCGCCATTTTATGAATCTGGGGTGGTGTCATCTGCCCTCAGTCGTGGATGAGCCAAACCAATCACCAGCCAATGGAGGAGCACTGTGTTCACAGGATGGGAGAAATCTTGTGAAATTCCAGAATATTCTTACTCTAAGAGCTTCGTCTTTGAATACCACCGGCCACGAAGAATTAGACAACATAATGGAAATTTCTACCAAGGAATAATGGAACCGAATATTCTAGAAATACGAAACACAACACAACCGACACCAAGAGCGACGATATGACCGTAGTTGTTAACAGAAATTTTAAAAAAATTACATAAGGTAAATATTTAATCTATAAGGTGAAACTGAAGGAACCGGGTAAGTTATTGCGTTATAAAGAGTTTTTCTTGAACGGAAAGAAAAAAAATAACTTATTAATAAGTGATTAATAAGTTTTTTTATTAATAAATTATTAATAAGTGATTGGAAACAGTGATGAGAAACAATAAGTAAACACATGCTAGTCAATTACAACTAACATATAAACAAATATGTAAGAATCCTATTTTATGTCCGAAATATTTACGACTCTATTAGTATATTAGATACTAGCGGTTGCCCGTTGCATTCGCAACTAAAGATTTTATCTCAATAAAATGTTTAATATGAGAATAATCATGTAAATAGCCGGTTTGAGCAAATAGGCATGTTAGAATGCCGTGCGCTGTGCCAACTTACCCCTAACTTTTGAATGCGTAAGTAGGGATAACAGAGAGAGTTGTCATACTGAAACATGCAGGGCAAGCCTGTCAGCCATTAATTAATAAGTTGGCATAGCGACATTTAATTATTATTTAATATTAATAAGTTGTCATAGCGACATCCCATTCTGCACGGACGCCAAGAAAGGGAAGTTATATATAGGAGATTAGTATTTATTTAAGTTTTAAAAATGACGTATTGTTACGTTATTATGATAAATGAACCATTTAAATAAATCAGGAACAATATACATCAGACAAAGCTTAACATTTTCTACGTTTTAACGAGTTTATTGTGAAATAGAAGTTCGTTATATAGAATTTATAGACTAGTAAAATTATTTCAAATATAAATTAGACATTTAAACTTAACTTAAAACTGACCATCAGCACAAAAAGAATTAAAATCTATTTTTAATTTATCTTGATACTTTTGCGTCTTCAGATATTGCTGTCTCTAGGTTTTTCCTGCCCCTTAAATTGTGCCGCCCAAGGCTCGGGTCTCATGGACCTAGGCGTAAACCCAACACTGACACCATTTATTAGAATTGTAACGTTATTTTATGCGGTAGTTACGTGAGTATAGAAAATGTTAATTTGTATTGCCCCCCCCCCCCCCCTCTCTAATATAACAATTTTCAATACAATGTTATAAAAAGCGTTACAGTGCAAGATAAAGTAAGTTAAAATACTTATTAAATGAGTAGGTAATAATAATTTAATACTTTCAGTATTAGTACTATTTATTTACTTTGTGATTAAACAAATTAATTGTTCAATACTTTTGCTTTCGATTGTATCTCCTATATAGCCTTTAGATTTCTTCAGAGGCAGATTTGGCTGGTTTTATTAATTTTTGTTAATGAAAGAGAAAATGTTTTATTTATCGAATTCGATCGTTTTAAAACGTTTGATTGACTTTTAAGAAGAAAAAAAAAACTTTCTCCACAACTGCGTCTTTGTTATGGTCTCCTCTCACCGATCTGCCCTTTCCGGCTCGGATTCTTAATTCAGTTACGTATTCGAGATGATTAAAAAGCAGGTTGAAATGTGTTGCTCTTCGACTTGGCCAAGTGAGAGTAAATTTTCTGGGAAATGGAGGAGGATGGCGAAGAAAGGCAAGACGCAGAAACTTTTACTTTCATACGACATCCGTCCCGAGTCGGAAGCATTTGCGAGCGGCTACGACTGAGTAGGGTTAAGGCCATGTGTGGATTTGGTAGGTATGGCGCGATGAGGAGGGCGGCTTCTCGTCGATCGGGAGAAAGAAATGAAGCGGCGCGTCGGTGTCGATGAGGACGACGATCGAATTGTCGTCGCCACCGGCGTCGTTATCGTTCGTCACATATCCGCCACTTTCCCCGACACAAGATCGCCGATTTTTCAGTAAAAATACGATTTGATTTGTGTACAGTGTTGGCATTTCGTTGAGGAAGTCGCGTCCGAGAGCCGCTTGAGTTCGATCGAAAAACCTTACGTTTTTGGCAGTGGTCATCGAAAATATTTTAGTGACTCCAGTGACTCAAAATTTTAGTTCGGTTAATTGATTAGTTAAATTAAATTTTTTTTTTTAAAAATGTGCAACTCGTGACAGATTTTTTTCATGAAAAAATCACTGCCTTAAAATCATCCATTTTTTTAAAATTTTCCTTACAAAGTTTGCTTCCGTTATGCTTTTCCCCCTCTAAACCAAGTTGATAAAAAAAATTTTCAATTGCCAATTTTTCGAGGACAACTCGGGGAGACTCTTCTATCTAATTCTGCTATTCTTCTTGGTATGTAATTAATTTTTGATAAGTATTTACAAACTTTACAAAGAATAAGTTTTCTTAAAAGATGCCAAGTACTTCTATATCAATGTTGCAACGAAACTTTTTGAATGAAAAAACCGTAGGTTTTCAAAATTTAAGAGTTGGTTTGTCTGTTATCAGTCGACTACAAATAATAGATATTTTAAACCCACAACAAATTTTCCGTTTCAAATTTAAAAATTGCCGTTTCGAATTAAGAAATATCTATAAGTAGTTTGAAAAACTATAAAGTTTTTTTTTAACGTTTTCTTCTCTTATCCAATAGAGATTTCAAAAAATTAAACGTAGACTGTTTTCAATGCGAAAAAAATTTAGCATAATAAACTACTTCCTAATTACATATTATGTTTATTTAAATTTTGTCAAATTGTTTCACTTAAGTTTTGAAATTTTATAATGGTTGTTGACACAATTTTATCCTTTTACCCTCTCATGCATTTAGTGGGTTAGCAATATAAAATATCCATAAAAAAGTCGAATAAAGTAACATCCTGACGATTCGGTATAAGTCCTTGAACTGAGATTTAAATCGTCTTATTTCAATCATAGACAGTTTTTTTAGCTTAAGGATAAATCAAGGAAAGTAATTGGATATATTTAAAAACTAGCTGATACCCGCGACGTCGCGTCGTCTGCATAGGTTATTATGTTAAGAACATATTTAATTTACAGAAGAAAAACATTTAAAAAATTGAAAGCAAAAATTTATTAAAAACAACCGAAAAGAATTTAACATAGAACATTTTAAAACTATATGCCAAAAAATTGCTCCTACGCTATTGTTCCAAGTGTATAGTTATTAGGTAATTAATAATTAATTTTTAAAATTTGGAAATTCAAAAATAAAAATTGCTATTTAATCCATATAATCACTCTTTTAATTTTTTTTTTCAAAAAATTGTTTCTTATATACTCTTCCCGAATCGGCAATTGCTCCATGTGTATATTTTATTAGTAATTTAATTTTTAAACTATTTATGTTTATAATGCCGCGTTCACACGCTTCAACTTGAGTTGAACGATAACTTTCAAACTTTTAGACCGTAGCGGGGTAAGTGACGCGAGAAATGAAGCACAAGCTAGTTGAATGGGAAGCAAATTGAGCAGAATTGAAAGAAAACTCAAGTTGACGCGTGTGAACGAGGCATAAGATCCAACGGCAGTTGATGACGTCATAGTACAGCAATACATGTATAATTAGTAAAAAATAATTAATTATTAAAAATATTGCAAAAATTTGATCAAATATTTGCGTAATGAAAAGAGCAGATAGAGAAGATAGATATTTTAGGTTTTTTAGCGATTTTAATTCTTGAGTTTTAAATTTTTTAATAAGTTTAATTATTAACTTACTATTAACTACACACCTGGAGCAATTGCGGATCCGAAAAAGCATTTAAGGAGCAATTAAAAAAAAAAACTTGAAAAAAGTGGTTTTTTTGTATTTTACAGCAATTTTAATTTTTAGTTTGCAAATTTAAAAAAAATTAATTATTAATCAATTAATAACTATACACTTGGAGAAATTGTGGATTCTGAGGGAGCAATTTTTGGTATATAACTAGTTTAATTAAAAAAAAAATGTTTCTCGCTAACTTAACTCTTTCTGGTTAAAAAATATATGCAATAATAAAAGGGAGTGTTGAAATGTAATTAGATTATTGCAACGGTTGTAACTTAAAAATGTATTTTGAATTTATATTTACAGTAAAATATAAACGATCTCTTAAAAGAGAATTTAAAAAAAAAAAAGCTACAAAAAATATTTTAAAAACTGCTAAACAAATAGAAAATAGAATTAAAAAAATCTTTATCAATCTAATTTCTCGCTGAGCTGCATTAAGTCGACACTCAAATATGAAATAATCAGTAGGCAGTGGAAGGAGAAACATCCTTTCTCCAGCCCATGCGCATTAGATCGTTTGCTCCACCCTATCAAAGCGACGAAAAATCCACCGCTTAACGGGTTTTGCTTGTAAAAATTGCATTTTTTTAAACTTTAACTACTTTATTTTTAACGAAGATATCGAGAAGAATTAAATCAAACAAAAAATTATGGAAATCTTTCCAGTAGTTTTTAAGTTAAAAGCGAACATTGGAAAACAGCTATCATTTTATTTATAAAGATTAATCGTACTTTTAACTTGTAAATGGAATGATTTGCAAAGTCAATGCTTGACTTGATTTGGCATTTAAATATTATATAGATTTGTGTTAATTTAAAGTCAAAAATAGGTCAAGTAGCTTAATAATCCAGTTAAGTAGTGAATCACTAATTAGCCTACCCAGATGCATAAAAAATTGAATAAAATATAAAAAATATATTTAAAGAATTTATTATTTTTAATTTAAATATAAAAATAAGTAAATAAATAAAACAAAAATTCAAATTACGCGAGCCTAGTTAAAAATACCGAGCCGTTTTCGGGCAACTTCATCTTATTAATTTGTGATGATAAAATAGAACGCTACTAATGCTTCTAAAACCGCGCCGCGATGCAGACGTCATTTTCATCATTAAACTTCAAATAGTACCTATAAAAGCTATTGCAAAATTCGAGAAAAGTAATAACTTATTTATTAATTATATGTGTCATTTGTATATATAATTATTTTTTTAATTTAAATATAAAAATAAATAAATAAGTAAATAAATACAACAAAAATTCAAATTACGCGCGTCAAGAAACCCAGTGGTTTTGCGGCTAACTTCATTTTGTAAATTTTTGTCTCAAGACGGCCGCCCATCTAAAAAATTCACTCTCATCATTTTTTCATACCGTGCCTAAAGAAGTATGACTTCAAAAAAATCTGATCTCCAATTTTTAATCTACAATAAGCTAGTGATAACTAAAAAACATATTAAATATGTCTTCAGATCCTTGTTATTTTGAGTTGGTAGATATAGTTAGAGAGGCAATGGATCGGGATTTTATAATGAATGTAGCAAGAGTGTAAGATCGTTACGTTTCGTCATATATTATAACTTCATCAGACTCTCTGATGCATGCTCAGCATTCTCATCTTTCTGTAGCCTTGCATATACCAATTATATATAGTTTTTTTCTATTTTTAAACGAATTTGATTCTTATGATTGATAATAAATTATAAAAATATATGTAATTGTTGACAAGAATGCTGAGCATGCATCAGAGAGCCCGATGAAGCTACAATGCAGGGCGAAACGTCGCGACCTGATACTCTTGTTGCATTCCTTGTAAAATCTCGCTCCATTGCCCCTCTTACTATATTTATCAATAAAAAAAAACTTTTCATTTTAACAAAGAAAAACTTAGTTCATTAAAAATTTTATCCCGATTTGCAAGTATAACAATCCGTTGAAAATTGTTTCCGTTGGTGCAAACAATTACAGAATTTGTAAGAGATAGACTTAAAATTATTCTCAATGAAATATTTTCTTTTTTGAGATAAAAATAGTCGTAAAACAGTTATCATAAAACCATAAAATTGATTGCAAGAACTCTCCTCCCTCATCCACCTACTTCAACTAATATTTATTAACTAATTACCTAATTTTTGATAATTTTCACACAATCTTTGTATATAATTGTTACATTATTACAAAATATATTTCAAAGTGTTTCTTGTAAAAATTGTATCGATTTACATGAAATTTTCTTACATGGCGTCGTTATTTGAAATAATGATACGGCATTTTTTTTTAAGAAAAGAAAATACTACTGATATCGGTTGATTTTCAATATGTGTTTATTTTGCTGCGTTAAAGAAACAACCTTATTATTCTTCAGCACTGAAATTAAATATTGAACGAACAAGTTAATAATTCACCCCGATAAATTTCCATTTTCAATTCGAAATCCTTTGAAAAATGTCTTGGAAGTTTTAAAATTGGTGCCATATGTCACACGAAGGCGTACTATAATTATTGATACAAAAACTATTCTCTGAGAACCACCATATGGGTCGCGTTCAATAAGTGAATGTTAATGAAATATTAATTCTCTTCCTACGGGAAAATTTTTATTGAGCTCAGGGCAGTTCAATTGCCCAGTTCTGTGAAATAGCAAGTAGATTGTACGTTAAATAACGTAACATCAAGTGGATATATACGTGCTGGTACGAATTATTAATAAGTAAATCGTGGTCGGAAAAAGCGAGGGAACAACAGTTTAAAGTATGACTTTATTATCAGTTTTATTCTAATTTTAGATTTAATTGGGTGTAGGATACAATAAAGCGAGTCATCTCCATGTTTTTAAAGCGTAATAATCAATAATTTAGATGAGAGAGCACAGATTTGGAGATAGATAAAGTGCTACTGTTGAAAATGTAATTTTCAGAGAAATACCTAGTTTAAACATAACTAGACTACAAATTTTACACATAGGTGATAAGCTCATTATTTTTTGATTCCCACATTTTAACTAGAAATAATTATTATCAAGAGTTTTTCCCTATTATTCAGTGTGCATTGGTAATTTTTATTTTTTAAATACACAAACTGTTTTATTACACGATTATCATAAGTATAAAAAAAGTGGGGTAATGTGGTACACGTTTTCATTTAGTCACATAGACGTGCCAAAAAATCATATTTCAATCAGTTTTGGCTTTATTCTTTAGACTCTAGAGAATGGAAAAGCCTAAGATCCTGTAAACGTAAATTTTTAAAGCTTTTATTTGATAAAAAGGAAATGGTGATTTAGTGGGGTAATGCGACTCTAAATAAATAAAATTATAACAAAATGAAAAATCGACTTCAAAATCTTAAACAAAAAATGCATTAAAAAGTAAAAAAATAATTGCGTATCTTTGCAGTGTCTACAACTTAAAAATTATTAGGATGATATAATGTACAACTACTGTTATTTTTGGAGTTGGTGTCGGTCAAGAAAATAAATATTAATATTCATTTGTCAAAAGGTTTAATTATTTATTGATATTTTGTAGTTTAAAGGTCGCTAGATATTGTCACAGTACTAGTATATTGTATAAAAGTTCATTTGAAAAATAAATTTCATAAGGTATTCTCGTTAATTGCTAAGTACCAATATAGTCGTATTTCCTTGGCTGACACCAACTCCAAAAATAAAAATAGTTGTACATTGTATCATCCTAATAATTTGTAAGTTGTAGACACTGCAAGGATACGCAATTATTTTTTTTTTACTTTTTAGTGCATATTTTGTTTAAGGTTTTTTATTTATTTTGAAGTCGATTTTTCATTTTGTTATAATTTTTATTTATATCTCGATTTTTAGTGATCTGAAGTTTGATAGCTAATTTTATTTCTTTGAAAATGGGTAAACCTACTAAATGCGTTGCTCATATGAGGCAGCGCCGTTAAATGTTAAAAGTTACTACATCATCTCTTTTTGCCCTTAAGGGTTGAAATTTTTGGCTTTTAAATGTAATGATAGAACTAAGTGGAATACTCTTTTGAAAAGAAAAAAATTCATAAAAATTCGGTGATTCAGTTAAATGTCACTATTTCATCCCCTATTTTCATCCTTATGGGGTGGATTTTTTTTTCAAATTTGAATGTGAACAATTTAAAGGTACGATATACGTAATAGAAAACAAATTATCAAAATTGAGTTAGCCAGGAGAAATTTATAATTCCATCCCTTATTTTTAACTCCTTATAAGTGGAGTTTTTTTTTTATAAGACATGAATATTAGATTAATTTAAAATTATGTTCTACCAATAAAAAAAAAGAATTAACCAAATCGAGCTTTCCAATAAGAAATTAATATTTCATCCCATAGTTTTCAACCCTTTAGAAATGAAAGATTTCCTTCAGATTAAAATTTGACCACACAAAAAGCACCGGCTTTCAAATAAAAAAAGAATTATCAAAATCGAGCTATCCAATAAAAAGTTTATATTTCATCCCTTAGTTTTCAACCCTTTAGTAGTGAAAGATTTCCTTGAGATTAAAATGGGACTACAAGGAAAACACCAGCTTTCAAATAAAAAAAAGAATTATCAAAATCGAGCTATCCAATAAGAAATTAATATTTTATCCCTTAATTTTCAACCCTTTAGAAGTAAATGATTTCTTTCAAATTAAAATGGAACCACACGCGAAATATCAGCTTTCAAATAAAAAAATAATTTTCAAAATCAAGCTATCCAATAAGAAATTAATATTTCATCCCTTAATTGTCAACCCTTTAGAAGTAAATGATTTCTTTCAAATTAAAATGGGACCACACGGGAAGCACCAGCTTGCAAATAAAAAAAAATTATCAAAAATCGAGCTATCTAATAAAAAGTTTATATTTCATCTCTTAGTTTTCAACCCTTTAGAAATGAAAGATTTCCTTCAGATTAAAATTTGACCACACGGAAAGCACCAGCTTTCAAATAAAAAAAGAATTATCAAAATCAAGCTTTCCAAAAAGAAATTAATATTTCATCCCTTAGTTTTCAACCCTTTAGAAGTAAATGATTTCTTTCAAATTAAAATGGGACCACACGGAAAGCACCAGCTTTCAAATAAAAAAAAATCACAAAATCGGATCACCCAGTCAAAAGTTCTGAGGTAACAAACCTTAAAAAAATTGAGAACCTCCTTTTTTTAAGTCGGTTAAAAAAGTCTAAAAAGGATCAATGTCGATTTAAATAAATTTTTATATTTAACGAGAATCTTTAACGAAAAGTAAAAGGACATTTGTTTATAAGATGGTTTCCTTTTCAACACATTAAGGTCTCAGTCAACATAACTAAAGCCATATATGGAGGATATAAAAAGGAGAATCCCGGGGCCGCTTGGGTGCTCGACCACTATATTTTAGGCGAAGGTCATGGCCATTGTCATATGTGCCAGAAAAACTTAGATATGGGCTATCGAAATAGGAACATACAGATCCTCTCTGACAGTCAGAGAGTCTCGCCAATACAACGATCAGCTCTAAGTTGGTGCTGGAGTGTCGGCAACTCCTCAAGGACCCGGCAAAGCACAACCGAGTCAAACTTGGTTGAGTACTGGGACATAAGGAATTGAAGGCAATGTTTAAGATTATGCTTGCGCAAGGGCTGGTTCGATGATTCTACCCATGGGCCCGGAGCCTGGAGTGAGGATCACCAAATCTGCTGTCAAAAAGGGCGATAAAAAGTCGGCTGAGGCAGCAACAAAACAAATACTGGCTAGAAATTTCCGATCAGAAGCTCAGCAAGAAAATGATGGGGAAAATTTTCCCCTCGCTCACTGCTGAGGTTTTACGGCTAGGAAGGAACCAACTCAAGACAGTAACGGGACTGATAACCGGACACTGTAGACTGAGAAAGCATTTGCAGACTATTGGGGTGTTTCAACAGGACCCCAAATGCGGGCTGTGTGGGGATGGGGAGGAAAACGCGACCAATGTCATTTTTGAATGCAAAGCCCTCACAAAATGGCGACATCTGTATGGGATAAATGAAACAGGTACAAACCGCGCAAAAATCTTAATACAGGGACTACTTTTCTTGGGCAAAATGCTGGACTTGGAATAAGCAAGAATCCTTGTACAATAAGGATACATGAGAAAAACAGGAATACAATAAGTCTAAGGTTGCAGTGCGGGGGAAACGAGCCTTAACCTGGTTTTCTGCTAACGGGGAAAAAGGGTTATTAGATCAATCTTAAAATTTTGGGACCCCATTATCTGTGTGTGTATTGAAGTCGCCGTATCAAATTTGGGAAAAATTTAGATGTTTTATATTAGCCAAGCAAAGTTCTTACACCACCCGGGAAAAAATGTTGTTGTCTAATAATATATAATCAGATCTGAAAAATAGCCAGGTTTGATCATATATAATTATATATGATTGGATATTTTTTCCTGAACAATCACTTACTACAAGCAAAAGCACGTTTTCGAGAACTTTTTTTTTATAAAAACTAAATAAAATGAATTAACAAACACCAAGTATAGCGATAACTAAAAAGATATTACAGTATGAGTGAGTGTCCGACAAAAAATATTTTTGTCTAATCTATTTATTATATAAAAATAAGTCGGGTTTTCCTTCCTGACGCTATAACTCCAGAACGCACGAACCGATTTCCACGGTTTTGCATTCGTTTGAAAGGTCTCGGGCTGTGTGAGGTTTATAGCAAAGAAAATTTAGGAAAAATTTAAACAGAAAAGCGGGAAAATCTTTTTTCACATACAGCGCCATCTCTGATGATACATAGCATGTACTACAAACCAATATTTTAAGTAGATAGCGCCGGTGCGTGATACATTGCTTGACAAGCAATGAGAGTTTTCATAGTGCAAAAAATCGACATAATTGTACTCTTCCCATGGGATAACAAGACAATTGTATCTTACAGGAATCGTGTATTTAATAGAAGTTTCGTTAAAGTACGTGATATACAGTTCTAGCACATTATCCTTAAGAAGGCCTGATCTCTTTTTTATCCAGGAAAAATGTACTACTCCCGTGGGATAGATATGTTTTTGTTTGTCATAGAGCAAAAGATTGACATGATTTTTTGCAATAGGGTAGTTGAAAGGTCAGAGAAAAATATAGATTATTAATTCGTATGTTAGAATAATGCACGATTCTCAAAAGATAGCATAACAATTGTACTTCTCCTACTGCAAGAATCATGTTTTTAAAAAAGCTATCCCTAAAGTTCATGAAATAGCGTTTTAACACAATCATTCCAAAAAAGTTTAAATAAAAATTACAATTTCTACAGCAAAATATAATTTTTAATTTAACATCCGATAACATCGGTAAATTAATAATGAAAATTTTTGAAACATTGAAACTTCTTTCGTTGTTAATTTTTGAATGTCTATAATGTTTAAAAATAAACGTGTTAAATTACTATTGAAAAATTTGAACTTGGTGAAAAACTCAGTTTAATATATAATACAATCAACATTTTCGAATTGTATTGCTATTTAAAGAACACAAGTATAAGTATTTTATAATATTCATAAAAACGTATAGAACCAATAAGATAGCTCTTCTAGATAGTTATATAGAATATTTTCCTGGAAAAGTAGTTTATCTGATTTTCATGAACTTTCTATGAATCAAAGATCTAGAAATATCTATCTTTTTTTGTTGATGGGATGAAAGTTTCCATTATTCAATCAGTATAATTTAGATACGCTCAGCGAAGCGGGTGGGGACCAGCTAGTCATATATAATTACATATGATTATACCTGGCCAATTTTCAGATCTGATTCTATATGATTATATATGATTAGATAAAAACATTTTTTCCCGGGCGGACAGGTTACGAGGACCGCAGACGAATTTTTTTTTGAAGTAAAACTTCTTAAACAGTAGGTCGATAATTGTTAAGTGTAAGAAAATTGAGAGTGAAAATTCTAAGGCGCTTTATTTTATCATTTCGTTACATGAGAAAGAAGAAAGATACGACGTGTAAAGAAAAAGAAAGATAAGTAACTAAATATTCAACGCACGGAAATGGAACAAAAGAGAGTAACGTATAGGTACATAACAATAGTATAACAGAAATATCAATATTAAATAAACAAAATATTTTCTTATAAAAATTTTGAAATACCCCCCCCCCCTCTCTCTCTCTCTCTCTCTCTCTCTCCCTGACTCTCACACCAAATCTCTCACGTTTTTTTTTTATTTTTTAAGAAGTTTGAAGGAAGAATAATGAACCAGAATAACCTATATAAATACAGCAATGCAGTACAAAAAAAAAGAACAAGAAAAAGAAATGACCCGTATTTTAGTCACCTGCGTGTAATGTATCCCTCACACATACCTTATACTCAAAGGCTTAGAGAACAAACCCTACAGGCTTAAACCCATTATTAATAGATTACTTCCTCCAACCAATGATGTAATTTTTTTAAATCGATTTTTAAGGCATAAAATATGAAAGACTCAATCAAATTACACTTTAAATATATCGCTTTTTAAATAAACAACATTTACCAAGGCTTGATATATAAAAATAGATAGGTCTTAATTACAACAAATTGATAGTACAAACAGCTAGTACTATCTCAAAATATCCATGTAACTATATTTCATAAATTCCAGTTAATTTTTTTAATAAATTCGTTATTTTCAACTATGGAAAATGTTATCAAAAGAAAAAAAAAACTAACCTCATTTCTTTAATGCAAACGACTCTCTGCAAACGGCATACACTTTTTATATCATGAACATCGGAAAAAACTATTTCGAAAATTTCTTGGAATTTGATAAATTAAAATATTTGTGAAAAACGCGATAATATTAAACATTTAATGAAAGAAAACTGAAAGAAACAAGTCGATTAAATTAAATGAAGAACAGTTTGGTTTCATTGTCAGTACACTACAATTGACGATCTTCAATTGTTCCAAACATGAGCAATTTGAATTTTGGCACACAGAGGGCGTGGTATAAATATGAAAATTATTCAAAATGTATTATTATTATATTTTATTATTCAGATTTTATCTTTTATAAGTGAATCTAATTTCTTTGTTATATTATTGTTGTAGTTTTAATTTTGTTTTCAATTTTTAATGATAATTAATTTTCTTATTGTTATTAATCTTCTCATTTCATATCCTTTCAGAGTTTTAGAATTTTTTTTAAAGTTAGTTCTAAAGATTTAAGATTTGGGAGAAAGAATAGAAAGGGTCATTGATGTAAAAGTATCATTTTGGTTTTATCTCGGTAACAAATTAGTTTCTCAGAAAAATATATTCTTAGCCAAATTAAACTTCATACAATTTGCTTAAAATTTTCGTCTTAGAAATCAAATTAAGTTATAATTTATTTACTTATACAGTTTATATATATATATATATATATACATATATATATATATATATCATTGGCGTGCGGTGACTTTTGAAACAGGGCATGCGGTTAGAAATGGGGGGGGGGGTTATAAGAACCAAATTTTTTAAAATAATTTTTTTATTTAATAAACGTGGTGTTATAAGTATTTTTTTTTAAATTAGCCTTATTCGACGCTCCTTCTTACAAAAATCATCAACAACCGCATCATATAATGTATTTAAAAACCACGAAAATAGTTTTTATCTTAAAGAACAGAACATTTGTATGGCCTTGGGGTCAATAATTCAAAATAACTCACGAAAAGTATCAATAACAATTAAATTCATTGTTTAGATTCAAAACGGCAAACGCATCTGCAGACCGTTAATCAGCTATGTTAAATGCCGAGAGAGATAGTATTCCACCGTACTAGTACGCATGCGCGGCCAATTCGAAGCAAACAGTTTAATACAACTGTCGTCGACGCATTCATTCGGTTTTTGCCGTTCATTTGATTCGGTAAACTTTCATATTATTACGTAAATTAAAAAATTTATAAATGATAAAAATATATCATTTTTAAAATGATTTCACAACTGCAATTACGTAAATTAAAAATGAAATGATTAAATCATAGAAAAAAATTTAATTTTTAAAATCGTCTTACAATCCAAAGGCATGCGCCGCATCTACAGCATGTATGGACCGCACGCTTCTGATATATATATATATATCAACCGGAAGCTCCACTATATACTAGAATTTTTTGAGCTTTTTTAGACTCATTGGCGCCTACAAATTTTATTTGAAACGTTTTTCCGGGAAAATTTAAATAAGGTGGTTTCTAGGGTTAAGGGTGAGATTTCGCATATATATATATATATATATATTCAAGTAAAAATTCATAAAAATTCAAGTATATAGTGGAGCTTCCGGTTAACCGATTTCAGCCAAAATCTTTGCGACACAACTAGATATAATATGAAGGCAAAATTCCAACTTTGTTAAAAATCGGAAAAAGCTTTCGATACGATATGGCTGTCACACACAGACACACACACACAGACATGTTTCTAAAAACCACTTTTTTGGACTCAGGGGACCTCAAAACATGTATTCCCGGTGAAAGCTCAAAATCGAAAATTTGACCCGATTACAATATAAATTTTGCTTCTAATTTAATCTTTAACTGGGTCCTCAGCCATAGCATTTGTTGAGTTTTTGAGCCTTTTGAACTTACATAATTTCATAATTTTTCAGTTACATCTAGTAAAATATATCTACATTTTAACAAAAAGATTATGCAATTTAAAAAAAAAATCTTTTTTATTAATTTTCTTCTAGTAATTTTCAACTCATTATAAAACGTTTTCTATAAAATAAGAAACGTAACACTGGTCAACAGTGGTTTTGTTGCCCTTGATATAAGATTGATTTCTGATCAATGATTTTAGAAGATTTGCTCTCTAGTTTATTTTTTAATCTTTATTTTAATTTTACCCTACAAAAATCGAAAAATATAAAAAAATAACAGATTAATGTGAATTTTCTTTTTTAAATTAGTATACATCGAAGTAAAGAGACAGGAAAATGTTGAAAACCCATGTTATACTTCAGTGAAACGCCTTTTATACGATTTTTTTCTAGAATTTTTTAGGGGACAATCTCTTTTTAAAGACCAGCAGTAATTTGTCATTATGTGGCGGTCCCATCTACCCTGATACCTTTCCTTCATAACTTTTAGATCCCAGTGGAAGCACTCTTCCTGTTTCCCACAATAATTTCCCAAATTATCAGAAAATCTATCCAGATGACTGTGGAGAAAGTGCAACTTTATATTTGCTCCTAAATTCTTGAAGATTATCAACATTTTTGCACAATTTCTTTGATCAATGCACCCTGGTACGTAAGGAACTCTGACGTACACAGAGATTTAAATGTCAACACGGTTGAGGAAGAAATTAGGAAAAATGCAAGAAAACACCATCGGCGTCTTCGACTCCACCCGAATCCTGAAGTCCAGAAGATGCTTAATGAGCCTGCCCCTCCTCGACGGCTCAAGAGAATAAAGCCAGCTGACTTGATATAGCTGGGCGTTTTTTTATTCTATATGGGAACAGCCACTGGGCAGTTTTCCATCACAAAATTTTATCGGATAGACAAGTTGCTAAATGAGCAAAGCTCAGGTGCAATATATTGGTTTAAAAAAAAATTTCTTTGGTGCTTTATATTTTCATCTTTCATCAATTGCTGAGTTTAAGGACCATCAAATATTTCTCCTTTTAATTTCTTACTTTTACTACTATATAGTAAAGGAAATATTGTAATCGGGTCGAATTTTTGAATTCGAGCTTTCACCGGATATTCATGTTTTGAAGTTACTGAGTGAAGTAGTTTTTAGAAACATGTCTGTGTGTGACAGCCATATCGTATCGAAAGCTTTATCCGAATATCACCAAACTTGAAATTTGACCTCCATATTATACCTAGTTGTGCTGCGAAGCTTTTGGTTGAAATCGGTTAAAAGAAAGCTCCACTTTATTCTAGAAGTTTTTGAGCTTTTTCAATTTTTTTCGGAAACTGTAAAAAGGATTTTCTTTTAACGTTTTATAGTTCTTAAACCCATTGAATCCTACAACTTTTATTTGAAACCTTTTCCTGAGAAAATTCGAATAAGGACAGTTCTGAGGTGAAGGTTGGGAATTCGTATACGTATATATATATATATATATATATATATATATATATATATATATATATATAGCACTTTATAACTATGCATATAAAAAGAACTATATATGCATACAACCTATACGTACATATATTGTACATATTACATATACGAATTCCCAACCTTCACCCCAAAACCGTCCTTATTCGAATTTTCCCAGGAAAAGGTTTCAAATAAAAGTTGTAGGATTCGATGAGTCTAAGAGCTATAGAAAGTTTAAAGAAAATCGTCGGAGCCGTTTTCGAAAAAAACTTGAAAAGCTCAAAAACTCCTAGAATAAAGTGAAGCTTTCGGTTGACCGATTTCAACCAAAAGCTTCGCGGCACAACTAGATATAATATGGAGGGAGGTCAAATACCAAGTTTGGTAAAATTGGGATAAAGCTTTCGATACGATATGGCTGTCACACACACACACACAGACATGTTACTAAAAAGTACTTTTTTGGACTCAGGGGACCTCAAAACATGTATTTCCGGTGAAAGCTCAAATTCGAAAATTACAATATTTCCTTTACTAAATAGTAGTAAAAGTAAGTAATAATGAAAGTAAAAGAAGGTACCGTGACGCTTCGAAGGAGATATTTTTCCATGCTAAATTTTCTGAAAATTTACTTAAAACAATCTTCATCCCTGATTTTCTCAAAGGTCACAAATCTTGTTTCTAATGAAGTTGTTTTGTTCTACTATCCCACCAAGTAAACCAAGTAACCAAGTAAAAATTTAACCATTTTTAACCGACTTCAAAAAAAGGAGGAGGTTCTCAATTCGACTGTATTTTTTTTTTTTTTTTATGTTTGTTACCTCAGTATTTCCGACTGGGTGAAGCGATTTTGATGATTCTTTTTTTATTTGAAAGCTGGTGCTTCCCGAATGGTCCCATTTTAATTTTAACGAAATTGTTCACTTCTAAGGGGTTGAAAACTAAGGGATGAAAAACTAACTTCTTATTGGATAGCTCGATTTTGATAATTCTTTTTTTATTTGAAAGCTGGTGCTTTCTGTGGGGTCCAGTTTTAATTTGAGGGAAATCTTCCACTTCTAAAGGGTTGAAAACTAAGGGATGAAATATATATTGAAGTAAGAAAATCCGATTTGAAAATCTTAATGGATCATTGTCACCTTTAACTTTTATGTAGGTAAGTAGCTATAGTCAAATCCACCATTTCAATGTTAAGGTAAAGTTAAAGTAGGTACACACAAACAAAAATCCTTCATTTTTTTTAGTTATCTTTCGATCAAAGCAATCTTGATCAAGCCTTGATTAATCAATTCAATTTCACAAAATTGGTGGAGCTGTGGACAAACACAACATATCTTCGTGAAGAAAAATCAAATTTTTCTCTTTTGTTATTATTTGTTACTCTAAAAAAGATAAAAAAAATAAATTAGTCACAAACCACTTGATCTTAAAATGCGTTTGAAATCATTTGTTGTAGAAATGAGCTTTTTTCATCAAGTAGTCTTACCCAAACACTCGACGTATATTTTGTCCATTTCAGTTTAATTGTTGTTCAAAGCAGTCTTGATCTTGACTTGAATTTTTAACCGACTTCAAAAAAAGGAGGAGGTTCTCAATTCGACTGTATTTTTTTTAAATGTTTGTTACCTCAGCATTTCCGACTGGGTGAAGCGATTTTGATGATTCTTTTTTTATTTAAAAGCTGGTGCTTTTCGTGCGGTTCCATTTTAATTTGAAGGAAATCGTTCACCTCTAAGGGGTTGAAAACTAAGGGATGAAATATAAACTTTTTGTTGGATAGCTCGATTTTGATAATTCTTTATTTATTTGCAAGCTGGTGCTTCTCGTGTGGTCCAGTTTTAATTTGAGGGAAATCTTTCACTTCTAAGGGGTTGAAAACTAAGGGATGAAATATTAACTTCTTATTGGATAGCTTGATTTTGATAATTCTTTTTTTATTTGTAGAACACAACTTTAAATTAATCTCCTATCCATTTAAAAAAAAACTCCACTCATAAAGGGTTAAGAATTAGAGATAAAATAATATTACAAATTTTTCCTGGCTAACCCGATTTTGAAAATTTTGTTTCTATTACGTACAACGTACCTTTAAATTGTTCCCATTTCAATTTGAAAAAAAAAACTAATAAGTTAGATACGTTGAAATCTTAAAAACTAGAGCACCTTCATTACTTTTATAAATATATTCATAATTGTGCACTTGAAAATATAGAAATTCGCACAGATATCCAGGGCAACAATTTTTTTTTCTGTAGAGCTGTATAATGAGTGGAGGTTACATATAAGTCATGATTTTAGCTAACCTCATAAAATTTTGAATTTTCACGAAAAATACGTATTACTTAAATGCGATTGACAGTGAAATTTTTTTATTTATAATATAATTCTCTACCTTTTTTATGATAGGCGAATTTTTAACAGAAAGCTTTAGTATTTAAGAATCAAATATGAAATAACGTCCCTCGTTACAAGCATCATTTTCTAGTTTAAGACTTTACCTATAGTTTTAAGAATTTGAAAAAACTTATCGTTTGAAACGCTATTATTTCATATACAAATTCTAGGCATGGACTCACCCTTAAAAACAGTAATTTCCGTAAATAACAATTAATAATCTTATATTTTTCATGAAAAATTTTATCACGTTTTTGATTTCTTTTCTTTCATAAGTTTCATAAATACAAGCGTTGAGGAAACATAATAAAAAACATAATAATTTTTAATTTCAGTAATAATTAAATTTAAACGAGTGTCTGAGAATTTTTATATCCGGAAAAAGTTTAATATAGGAAAAATCAATTTTCCTTTCTCCTTTTAAACTTGTTGACTATATAAACGCGAACGCTTGAAAAGTATTGACAAAACTTTCTTGTTGATAATAAAAACCAGTAAAAAAAAATTTCTTTATTTATTTCTACATTAAAACCGGAGCTTTAGTTTTTTTTATTTTTTTGTTAAAGTTAAGTTTCGACTAATCGATTAAATTTTCTTTTGTTCATGTGAGTTTCAATCACTAAAAATTCTCCTACATTTCTCCTTTGAAGCTCTAAAATTAATTTTATCTGCTCAAACAATCGGCTAGCGAACGCGACATTGACATAAAGCTTTGACAAATTTTTAACGTATAATTATCGATAATACCATTAAGACAAGTTTTTTGTACATTTTTAATCGGTTCATGAGTTTTTTTAATAATAAAGACGAAGCATTGACTTTCATATTTTAATGATAGAGCTTCATCTATACAAGAAAATAAATACATAAAAGCCTTTGACTAAAGCCTAGAAATATGTAATTAAATGTATTCTTCCATCGTATTATATTCATATTATCTCTCCGCGAATAAATCGGTCAACAGAACCATTCAACATTTCACAAGAAAGTGAAAATTAAATGAAAAAACGGAGCCAGACAGAAATGTGGAAAATGGGATATTTAAAATAATAAAAGCTTTGCCGCTATATAAACGTTTTTTGAAGTCGATTGAGTAGAAATAATAATGCTATGGTTAATTTTTTTTTTTATTTTAGAAAGAAATTGATAGTAACAATGAAAGGTTATTAACCATGTGCATGCTTAAGGGTATTATATCATTATTTTTGCCTTTGTGCTTCTGAATGTAGACAGAAGAAGGCATTTTATAGAAGAACATTCGTTCTGTGTCTATATCGCTGTTTGGCGTGATATTGATTTTGTGTTTTCCCTTAATACTAATATAATTGTACCGGTTGTAATTTTTTTTTTGAAGTGAAACTTCTTAGGCGGTGGTTCGAAAATCGATAGATACTTAAGTGAACGAAAACTGAGAGAAAAATGTCAATGACGTTAATTTTGTCATTTTGTTACACGAGAGAGAAGAAAGATATGACATATAGAAAAAGTAAACGTTACACTCCGACGCTCGTTAGTGGAGCATAAAACGAGACAGACTTATCTGACCTCACGTGGAGTCGATGAAGACGAACGATTCTCGTTCAAATAGAAATTAAAAAGAAAATTTTTTTTAAAATTAATAATTATAAAAAGTTGATAGTTTTTGGGTGTGTGAGGCACGAGGATTCTTTGAATTTTCAAAACTGTTGATCCACCACTAAAATCAGGAATTTTGAAGGACTTACCCTGGTGGTCGCCTCGCTCGTAACTCGCTTGAAACGTAATTTATAATTAAAATATATATTATAAATTAAAGAAAATCAAAATTAACACCAAAAAAATATTATAGGTAATAAAATTATTGAAAATAAAGTTTGATTAATAATGACGGCGAGGCTCGCTCTTCGGCTGGCGGAATCAGAGTCTTCTTAAGTTTTTCCATTTTCCTCGAAATCCAGTTGACTGCGTCCTTGCCCGATGCCCCCAAAATCGACGACAAAACAACCGAATTCGACCTGTTTTTCCTCGACGACCCGAGGACACCGGTTCTCCAACTGGACCTGAAACAAATGAAATTAGCTCGCTTACGAAAACATAATAAAAAAAACTTAACGCCTCGTTACAAGCAAAAGAGAATAACGAAGCACAGCGATAGAATCCAATAAGGGTGTAAATATTTAACAAACACAATATTTTTCTTTTCTTATCTTTCATGCTTAAAGTGCTTCTCACTCGCTTCCTGTATTTAATCGTTAATATTTTTGGTCCCATTCCTGTTATACAAATTTTCCTCAAAATTTGTACAAGAGCTTAATTTCTAAGAAGAATGATGAAATAAAAGTTTTTGAAACCATAGCATCTCTAATTTTAATTAAATTAAATAATTTCGATTTATATATGGCAAACAACAAAAATTTAATTTTTTAAAAATCGTTATATAAAATATAAACCTGCCTATCTATTTGGATATAATAGGCATGATGCCAGTAATTAAAAATCATAGAAATTATGTATTTATTTAATGAAACTTGAATTATGTAATATGGAACACGCATTTATTCTCTTATTTAAAGCGAGATTGATTATTATTTTGATAAAATTACGAAATTTGAAAATTTACCATGTTTTGTTAAACACCAATCAGAGCGAATGACGTCAATGTTGAATGCAGTGAATATAGTAGCAGTTGAATGTTAATAAACAAGCCAAGCCGACAACTAGCAAATGACTAGTTCCGAATTGAACGATTAATGAACTTCTAGTTACGAGCGCGTCTAGTATTGGTGTTTATGTTGCGTTTATTCAACCAGCGTTCAAGTATGACGTCACCAGTGAAGCCACTACAGTAACAAGGCGTTTTGGCACGAATTTAAAATCTAAAAACTAAAATGCCATTTTTTTCCTACTAAACCTTTATTAACTGAAGAAATATGGAATTCATTGTAAATAAAATAAGTTTCTGAGCATTATTGGGTAGTTTTTAAAAATTCGTCATCAGACCTATTCCTTAAAATATCTCCATATCTGCTCATAAATAATTGGATCTAGGCAGATCCAAACAGATCTAAGCTTATGCATTCATATCATGGGCGCCCGCAGGAGGAGGCAAGGGGGAGGGACTTCCCCCCACCTGAATTAATTTAAACTAGTCACAATATGTTACTTTTATTTTAAATCACTTTGTGTTAGCATACAGAAAGTGTGAAGAAACAGAACGTTGGCCACCCTGGAGCAACATCATCGCCAGGTTGGCGACATTAAAGTAAAACTACATTAAAACATTACTAAAAATATTTTGCCCCCCCCACAGAAAATTTTCTAAGGCGTCCATGATGCTTATATGCTTGGATATAAACAGATCCATCTATTGGATCTGGTTAGATCCAAACATGTTTTTATCGGGCCCCTATTGGCGCAGTGGTTAGAGCAATTGCTCTCTCCGCTTTATGCGTCAAGTGGTACTGGGTTTGATCCTCGCTGAATCCTACACTTAAAATCCTAGACCTAAGAAAAAATTGACGCACCAAAAATTTTCTGTGTTTAGACAGTCGTGATATGTATACCCAAGATGTTAAAGCGGCTTAAAAAAGGTTGCTTTTTTTAATTTTTATTTCTTAAGAAGTTTCACTTCTATCACGTGTATAGTGCTGGACATACGCTTTTTAATCACTAAGTTTATAGTTTGTATCGTATAGAGTATGTACAGGTATATACTGTATAACTTATTCTTTAGAAAATTATTAGCTTATGAACTATCGAATAAGTATAAGTTGATTTAAATAGGTATTTTTGAGAGGGGAGTTTGAGACCGAGAAGGTTGAAGTTTTGAAATTTTTCACTTAATCTAAGGAATTACTATTATTTTCCAAACTTTAAATTCTGTTCTTATCATCGTTATAATTAATACCTTTGCACAATTTGCAGCAAATAAAGTTTGTACTCATTTTTTTAAGCCAGCGAAAGACTTGAAAATGATTTTTTTACAATTAGATAAAATAAATAATAAATAATAATATAAATAAATATAAAATAAAAATAAAAAAATTCTCATACACCCATTTTCAATGTTGTTAAACTAAAAACAGGGTTGGATCAATGAAAATATGATCAGAATTTTTTTCCCCTAAAAAGGAACGAAAATTCTTTACAATTAAAGAAAAATTATTCCTGTAAATAAAAAGAGCCTGAGGAATACCTAATCTTACTTATATTATAAACGTGAGTTTGTAAGAATGGATGTTTGTTGCTCTTTCACTCAAAATGTACTGAATGGATCTCGATGAAATTTGGCATAGATATAGATTATAATCCGGTTTAACATATAGTATACTTTATATCCAGAAAAAATGTACGGTTCCCGTGGGATAGATATTATAGGTTTTTTATAGAGCAAAAGATTAATATCCTTTTTTGTAATGCGGTAGTTTAGGGGTCAGAAAGTGATGTTGATTAATTCTCATACCGGAATAATGAACGGTTCCCATGGGATAGTAAAACAGGTATGTTTTCTATAAGAACCGTGTATTTAAAAGCAGTTTCATTAAAATCCACGAAATAGAGTCTTAATTCATTATCCTGAAGAAGATTTGATCTACTTTTTACTCAGGTGAGATGTACTATTCCCGTGGGATAGATATGTTTTTTGTTTATCACAGAGTCAAAGATTGATATGATTTTTACAATGTGGTAGTTTTGGGGAAAATAATATAGCTTACTTTTAAGGCTAGAATAATGCATAGTTCCCATGGGATGGCAAAACAATTATCTATATCATCCAAGAACCCTATATTTAAAAAGTTTCGGTAAAGTTCGTGAAATAGAACTTGAACGCATTTTCTTCCAATTTTACACAATAACGAACAAAGTTGAAATTAAAAAATTGACAATTTTTACTGGAAAATAAATATGAATTTCAATTTAACACCCGATAAAGTAAATAATGAAATTGTTTAAAATATTTGAATTTTTTCATTGTTCATTGTCGAAGATATTAATTAGAAATAAACGTATTAAAATAATAAACTTAACATTTTAAAAAATTAACAATTACTTAACGGAAATAATTTTAATGAAGTTTTGCTAAAGATCCAGTAGGATAGCTACTAATCTATTCTTTTAAGTGAACATCCAACAATTACGTGAGACGTTCAGGGACCCATGGGGTCGATCCGAATCTCATCTAATCATACTTTGGGCAAAGGGAAGGTCTCCCAAATATCACGTATTTTTTTGTTTTGAAAAATATCACAGATTGCGGATTGGGGGAATGATATATGCCAAATCTCATGACATCTTACCAGAGGGGACGGGAGGGGATTTCAAAAATTGCAAAAAACGCCTCGTGCAATTAATGGATGCCCCTTAAAATAGCTTTTAAATGATATTTGGTATGAAAGATTTTCAAGTCCTAAAGAAAGGAATAGAGTTACTTTTTTACTAAAAATCGTATAGAAGCTGCTGTGAGACAGCCAACATCTCTTTCTTGAAAAGTAGTTTTACGAATTTTGATGAACTTTCTTTGGATCTAAAGTCTGAAAGTATCTATCATTTTTTTCTGTCAAAATTGATTAATTTTTATATTTCCCTATAAACGTAAGGAATCTTTTAATCAATCAGTTAAATTTAGATACACTCAGCGAAGCGGGCGGGTATCAGCTAGTTATGTAATAATTTTATTATAATACCTAAAGTAAAAAGATTAGTTTAGGTACCTATGGAATAAGTAACTTGTTTCTCATGGAAACCATAGAAACATATTCTCTTCAACTGAAAACAACATGAACTATTAAAAAAATTGTTCAACAAAATACAATTGACATAAAAAATTTTCCTTCAGTCTCCCACAACTTAAGCCAGTTCTGTATTGTTTCCATGTTATATATCAAGCCAATAAAACATTTTTTCAAATACACTGCAATAGTTCATGTCTTCTGATAACCGAACGCCTCTCCACAATTGAAAATATGTAGGTGGAAATAAAGTCACAGGAAAAATTTAATTGTGGTTTCTTTCGTTGCAGTTTTCTTTGTAATCCACTTGATCAGCCATGGTTACCTCAAAGATTCAAAAAACGTCGAATAAGCAGCAACAATGCGAACAACAAATGAATCTGTTGAACAACAATCAGGACAACGTTTATAATTTAAATTCGACACGCCACGTGACTGATTTTTACAAAAATGCTACGGTGTTCGTAACCGGAGCCACTGGATTTGTCGGAAAGGCTCTTGTCGAAAAACTGCTTCGCTCGTGTGAAGATATCAAGGAAATATATGTGTTAATTCGTTCCAAACGAGGACAAGGAGCTGAACAACGCCTTAATGAACTAATCAAAAATCCTGTAAGTCGAGAAAATTATACGATAATTTCTAAGTTTAATAATTATTTCGAATAGATATTTGACCGAATACGCACCAAAACTCCCGAATATTTCGATAAAATCAAACCATTGAATGGAGATGTAACTTTGCCTCACTTAGGACTCAACGAGATCGAACGGACAAAAATCGCTGAAACTGTAACAATCGTTTTCCATTCAGCTGCTACGGTACGATTTAATGAAACTCTAAAAGACGCCATATTGTTAAATACGTTAGGAACAAAACGTGTGGTTGAAATGTGCAAGGAAATGGTTAAACTTCAAGTAAGGAAAAGGGTTGTTCGTTAATGATGGGAAGGATTAATTTTTTTATTCTTTTTTAAGAGTTTTGTTCATGTATCCACGGCTTACAGCAATGCTGACAAACGTGAAGTCGCTGAAATGGTCTATGAAAGTCCTCATGATCCATATGAAGTTTTACATTCCTTGGAAACAATGCCAATTGAAGCTTTTTCGACTTTGACCGAACAACTACAGGTAAATTTTTTTTTTTTGAATCTGAAATCTAACACAATTCTAAAAAAACCAAAATCCTGGATGCCTGTTGGGGAAACCCTTTTGTACTTTATCTTACCTTAATCACAAAATCATATTTATGCTTATACTATGTAGAACATGGGTCGGAAATCAGCGAGTTGAATTTGCGAGTTAATTTCTCAGTGGTGTGGAGTTCCCTGAATTGTGGGATTCCGAAGTTAAAATGGCGGGGATTGTAGAAAATGAAATTTATTTTTAGGGTAGAATTAACAGTGAATTTGGTGGTAATTTTCGTTGGCAATTTGTACGTCGATTTTTTGATGTTCACGATGCATGACTTACAACAGGATCCCAGGAGGCACGATGGAGGATGCATTGAATTAAAGAGACAGGAAAATGTTGAAAACCCATTTTATACTTCAGTGAAGCGCCTTTTATAAGATATTCTTCTATAATTTTCTAAAGGACAATCTTTTTTTAAAGACCAGCAGTAATCTGCCATTATGTGGTGGTCCCATTTACCCTGATATACCTTTCCTTCATTACTTCTTAGATCTTAGTGCTCTGCCTGTTCCCCACTATAATTTCCCAAATTATCAGAAAATCTATCCAGATGAAAGTGGAGAAAGTGCAACTTTATACCATATATTTTCTCCTAAATTCTTATCAACATTTTGTACAATTAGATTTTAGTGCTTCATAGTAACTTAGAAAATTTTCTTCTACCAATATAAAATCTTTACAAGCGTCAGTTGGAAAAGGAAGCGAATTTTAACAAAAATGAAAGGAAAAATAAATTACGGTCGACCTGAGGTGGGGAAGTGGAAAAAGGGGGCGGGTTAAGGGTAGAAACGGTTTATCTCGATTTCCGACAAAACTAGAAGTTCTATGGAAAAAAGTTAAATGGCAAAGTTGTAGATAATAAGTAGATCTACAACTATTGTATTAACACTTTTTCTCATAACCTCAAAATTTATGTGAAAAATTCCAATAACCAAGTTTTTAGTTTCTTATTTTTATCGTTTAGAAAAATAAATTTTTTTTATGAAATTTTGTAACAATTTACCTTTTTATATCCCAAATACACTGTAATTTTTTTGATTTAAAATAAAAATGTTTAACCTTATAATGACTTAATCGAAAAAACACCCTAATTTTCAATCGAAAATTCTCGTCAATACATCTGATTTTTTAAAAAAGTCGGTAAGCTTTTTGTTTGTTGACACCTCTACTTTCTGATGGTGCCAAAAATATATAAATTACAATGTTAAATGTTCTCAGAAAATGCAATAATTAAAGTGTAAATTTTAATAAGTTGTACATGATACAATTGTACATAACACAAATTTGAACAATTTATTAAAATTTACACTTTAATAATTGTATTTTCTGAGAACGTTTAACATTGTTATGTAAATATTTTTTGCACCATCAGAAAGTAGAGGTTTCAACGAGTAAAAGATTTCAACATTGTATTTGGGATATTAAAAGGTAAGTTTTTACAAAATTTCATGACAAAAATTTTTTTTTTTGTAAAAGATAAAACTAAAAACTTGGTATTTTGAATTTTTCACATAAATTCTGAGGTTATGTGAAAAAAGTGTTATTGCAAAAGTTTTAGATCATCTTATTACCTACAACTTTCCCATTTCACTTTTTTCCATAGGACTTGTAGTTTTGTCGAGAATCGAGATAAACCGTTTCTACCCTTAACCCTCCCCATTTTTCCACTTCTCCACATCAGATCGACCGTAATTTATTTTTCTTTTCATTTTTGTTATATTCTCTTTTCCAATGGATTTCATCCTACTATAATTTTTTTCACTTTTTACCATTTTCAAAGACTAAAAGCACTGGGCTACTTGTCTAATGGTCTTACAAATTATTTTATTATGCCTAATTTAATATGTATTGGTGGAAGTAGGATTTTGTCTCTGTTAAATAATGGCTTCGTTACTATGTTGGCACTTGGCTCTATCAAGAGTTAAGGGATTTTTCAAACCCCACAAATCTTATTCCTATAATAAGGTTGTTTTGCTCTATCCCGCGGACAAATAAAGCAAGGGTATTTTGCGTATCCACTTCGTTGACCAAGTAAAAATTTAACAATTTTCAAATCTATACAATGCTCCGAGTATTTAATATTTTCTAAAACTAATTAGTTAGATACGCTGAAATCATAAAAACTAGAGCACATTGATTACTTTTATAAATATATTCGCAAACTGTGCACTTGAAAATATAGAAATTCGCAAAGGTATTCAGGGCAACAAAAAAGAAAAAAAAAATTCTGTGCTATTTATTCAATGAATGTTAGGGGTTTAAACTTCATCTTTACCTTATAAGCAGAAATGTGAGCTAACGAAAGCACTGGGAAAACTTACAAGAATTTTTCCTATTTGCTTACACCACACTAAAATTCTTAAGACAAACTGAAATATCAATTTTTCATTATGTTTATTAGGGAAACCATCCAAACACTTACACGTTAACAAAAGCCATGGCGGAGTTTGTCGTTCAAGAACAAGCAGCAGATCTACCAACGGCAATCGTTCGTCCTTCAATTGGTAAGAGAAAATCAATTAATTATGCAATTTTAAAACAATTATATCTAAAAATTTATCTATTTGTATATTATTGATAGTATTCTTTATCAACAAGTATTTGGCAGGTTTAAATTAATCTTACTTTTGAAAATTCTTTGTTATCATCGAATTGCTATATATCCGAAAGCTATATCCAAACTTAGAATTTTCCTTTATATTATATCGAGTTGGGCCGTAAAGCTTTTGGTTGAAATCGGTTTCGACAAAACACCCCACTTTATGCTTAGGGTTTTGAGTTTTTTCAATTTTTTTCAAAAATGGCTCTAACGATTTTTTTTTACACTAGCTGTAGTTCTTAGAAGCATTAATGCCCACAACTTTATTATAAAACTTTTGCCTGGAAAATTCAAATAAGTAGGGTTCTGGAGTTAAGGGTGGCAGTTCGTATAATCCATTCATAAATGCTGTGTGCATTAAGTTCAGTTACTATATCAACAAAGTATTAAACGTATAATAGAAATTGAATAGTGAGGAATCCTTATAATAAGAAATACAACATTCTTTCCACTTTTCAGTGACTGGTGCTTGGAAAGAGCCTTTTCCAGGTTGGGTTGACAACATTAGTGGAATCACAGGGATTATGATGGAAATTGGACGTGGAACAATTCGTAGTATTATTTGCGACGATTCCCTAACAATGGACTTGATTCCAGTCGACATTGTTGTAAACACAATAATCACCGCTGCCTGGCATACAGTCTACAACAGGTATTTTTTTATAAAAATTATAAAAAAATGAAAAACCGACTTCAAAATAAATAATAAATCTTAAACAAAAATGCACTAAAAAGTAAAAAAATAATTGCGTATTCTTGCAGTGTCTACAACTTACAAATGATTAGGATGATATGTTGTACAACTATTGTTATTTTTGGAGTTGGTGTCAGCCAAAAAATACGACTATGTTGGTACTTAGCAATAAACGAAAATACCTTATGAAATTTATTTTTCAAATGAACTTTTATACAATATACTAATACTGTGACAATATTTAGTGCCCTTTAAACTACAAAATACCAATAACCAACTAAACCTTTTTACAAATGAACATTAATATTTATTTCCTTAGCTGACACCAACTCCAAAAATAACAATAGTTGTACATTATATGATCCAGATAATTTTAGATTTAAGGCTTTTACGGCCAAAGTCAATGTTAAAACAACTTGAATCTGTTGGTGAACTTTTCGGTTGAAAAGCCGTGTTAGTGTTGGGAACGGTCAGGGATAGGTTAGGTGAAGAACTACCAGAAGAACCAAAAGAACTAAAAGAAGAACCTCTTACCAAACCCTTCTCGGACCGCAATCGCCGACGTTTCGCAAGCTCTCCGGCTTGCATCTTCAGGGCTGGGTGCACTGAAAACTGGCGTAGGTGATCAACAAACCAGTTTATATACCCTCACAGATGGAAGAGGGATATACATCAGCTTAATTAGCATGAGTCCAATTAGCCAACCAACCAGGCAAGGGGATGAAACCTTTCCTTTTTAGTTGGACAGCTGGACAACATTTTTGTTTAAGATTTATTATTTACTTTGAAGTCAGTTTTTCATTTTTTTATAATTTTTATTTATTTCTCAATTTTTAGTGATCTGAAGTTTGATAACTGATTTTATATCTTTGAATATGGGTAAACCTACTAAACGCGCTGCTGATATGAGGCAGTGCCGTTAAATTTTAAAAGTTACTACATCATCCCTTTTTGCTCTTAAGGGTTGACATTTTTTGCTTTTAAATTTAATGATAGAACTAAGTGGAATACTCTTTCCAATAGAAAAGAAATCATCAAAATCCGATGATTCAGTTAAACGTCACTATTCCATCCCCTATTTTCATCCTTAGGGGGTGGATATTTTTCTTCAACTTGAAATGTGAATACTTTAAAGGTACGATGTACGTAATAGAAACAAAATTATCGAAATCGGGTTAGCAAGGAATAATTTATTATTTCATCCCTAATTTTTAACCCCTTATGAGTGGAGTTGCTTTTATAAATAATGGGTATGAGATTAATTTAAAATTATAAACTACCAATTAAAAAAAGAATTTTCAAAATCGAGCTATCCAATAAGAAGTTAGTATTTCATCCCTTAGTTTTCAACCTCTTAAAAGTGAACGATTTCCTTTAAATTAAACTGGGACCATTCGGGAAGTACCAGCTTTCAAATAAAAAAAGAATCATCCAAATCGCTTACCCAGTCGGAAATGCTGAGGTAACGAACATAAAAAAATACAGTCGAATTGAGAACCTCCTCCTTTTTTTGAAGTCGGTTAAAAACAAAAACAAAATGGTCGTTTCAAATTAAATTTCTTTTTTTTTTAGAACAAATACGATGCGTGTTTATAATTGCACCAGTGGACAATTAAACGGAGTCAAATGGCACGAGTTCGGCGATATGACAAAAAAATACGCGATCGAAAATCCGACAAAATACGTACTCTTCTATCCGGGATTTCGATTCCGCACAAATCGAATAGTTCATAAATTCTGTGAAATCTTTCTACACACAATTCCAGCGTTTCTTGTCGATATTCTTCTGCGTTTTCAAGGCACAAAACCTATGTAACTAAACTAATGATTAGAAATGTAATCAGTTTTATTTTCGAATATAAATTTGTGATTTTAGTATGTTGAAAATTTGCAATCGATTCAAACGAGCTGCCAAAACCGGCGAGTTCTTTGCACTAAATGAGTTCCATTTTGATACGAGCAACATAAAAGCGTTGATTTCTGATTTGAAAGTGAACACGGTGGATCATGAGGATTTCGAGTGCGATATTACAAATGGATTTTCTTGGGATCCCTACGTGAAATCGTACATGCTGGGAATTCGGAAGTACGTGCTGAGAGACGACGAGTCATCTTTACCTAATGCTAAGAAAAAGCTACAAAGGTACATTTTAAACAATTTCAAAATTTTCTTTTAACAAATAAATAAAACAACGTTTTGCTCTTCTTTGCAGATTATATTGGGCCCATAAAATATTACAAGTTCTTTCTGTTTATTTCTTTTTACGATTTACGTTTTTAAGATGAATAATTTGACTAATCCACTTATTACCATTACTAGATGTAAGTAATATAATTAAAATTCGACCAATGTTTCCAGCGGATAAAACGGTTGATTCTATTTTTAATTCTATTTCTTTTAATGGTTTTAAATAAAAAATAAAATAAAAATCTTGATGAGGTTTAGGATAATTATTTTGTAAAATATCGAGTTATATTGTAATAAAGTTAATGTTAATATTTTGTGTATGGGTTGTTTATTAAAATGTACTTGGTACCCTTTTTTTTGACGTAGGCTACGTTCGACCAATGTGGGAACAACTTAAGAAACCAATTCAGATTCGATCTTTTAGCTATTAACGAAGATTACGTTGATTGTATTAAAATAACAAAATAATGGCGTATCCTTGCAGTGTCTACAATTTACAAATTATGAGGTTTGGCTGACACCAACTCCAAAAATAACAATAATTGTACATTATCTTATCCTAATAATTTGCAAATTGAAGACACTGCAAGTGTTTAAAATTTTTTATTTATTTTAAAGTCGGTTTTTCATTTTTTTATAATATTTATTTATTTCTCGCGTTTTAGTGATCTGAAGTTTTATAACTGATTTTATTTTCTTGAAAATGGTTAAACCTTCTAAACGCGCTGCTCATATGAGGCAGCGCCTTTAAATATTGAAAGTTACTACATCATCCCTTTTTTGCCCTTAAGGGTTGAAATATTTTGCTTTTAAATGCAATAACAAAACTAAGTGGATTACTTTTTCCAACAGAAAAAAAAAATTATCAAAATTCGATGATTCAGTAAAATGCCACTATTTCATCCCTTATTTTCCTTCTTAGGGGGTGCATTTTTTTTCTTCAAATTGAAATGTAAACAATTTAAATATACGATGCACGTAATAGAAACGAAATTATCAAAATCGGATTAGCCAGGAAAAATTTATAATATTATTTTATTTCTAATTTTTAACCCATTATGAGTGGAGTTTTTTTTTTAAATGAATAGGAGATTAATTTAAAATTGTGTTCTACCAATAAAAAAATAATTATCAAAATCGAGCTATCCAATAAGAAGTTAGTATGTCATCCTTTAGTTTTCAACCCTTTAGAAGTGAACGATTTCCTTCAAATTAAAATGGAACTACACGAAAAGCACTGGATTTCAAATAAAAAAAGAATTTTCAAAATCGAGCTATCCAATAAGAAGTTAATATTTCATCCCTCAGTTTTCAACCTCTTAGAAGTAGAAGATTTCCCTGAAATTAAAACTGTACCCCACGGAAATCATCAACTTTCAAATAAAAAAAGAATTATGAAAATCGAGCTATCCAATAAGAAGTTAATATTTCATCCCTTAATTTTCAACCCCTTAGAAGTGGAAGATTTCCTTCAAATTAAAACTGGACCCTACGAAAAGCGCCAACCTTCAAATAAAAAAAGAATTATCAAAATCGAGCTATCCAATAAGAAGTTAGTATTTCATCCCTTAATTTTCAATCCCTTAGAAGTGAACGATTTCCTTTAAATTAAAATGGAACCACACGAAAAGCACTGGATTTCAAATAAAAAAATAATTTTTAAAATCGAGCTATCCAATAAGAAGTTAATATTTCATCCCTTAATTTTCAACCCCTTAGAAGTGGAAGATTTTCTTAAAATTAAAAGGGAACCATTCGGGAAGCACCAGCTTTCAAATAAAAAAAGAATCATCAAAATCGCTTCACCCAGTCGGAAATGCTGAGGTAACAAACGTAAAAAAAAAAAAAGAAATACAGTCGAATTGAGAACCTCCTCCTTTTTTTGAAGTCGGTTAAAAAATAGATTAAAAATTTGTTTCAAAAGGTGTTTAATAAAGTAAAAATTTAACATAGTTTCCAGTATTTTAAATAGCTTAAATCAATGAAAATGAATATGAAATACTAAGAGAATTAACTTCGATTCATTCGATTTCCATATCCTCTTCGGAACTCGTCTTTCATCTCATCCCTTCTACGCATTTGATCCAACAGTTCCGGATCATCCGCTTCAATTCTCTGCTCTTTTTCTGCATCCTCGGCGTCGTAATTCGGTTCGATTCCAGCCAAAGCCAGCTCCTGCAACGACATATTTTCCGGTGTTTTTTCCACTTTTTTGTTCGGATCCGGAAAGACTCCGTCTCTGACTCGTTTGTCGTAAAACTCATCAACGGTCATTGTGGGTAAAGCGGGGTAACCAGCACCAAAAACCGCTTTTTGAACATCGTCTTTAGTGATGATAAATGGTTTTAACGGGGTGGGTTGATGTTTGGGGTTTAACGAGTGTTTCATGGCTGGAGCTTTGGCGTTTTGTGCTGCAAACATTTCAAGCATTGGCCGCTCCATTTCGATACTTTTTAGTTCGTCGATCACTTGATATATGTACATTTGGATCATGGTAAGGTAAAATTCCCGTTTGACATCTTCATCGAAAACTCTTTTCAGTTCGGATAGTTTTTGTTCGAGCTGTTTTTGTTCTTTGTATCGCTCAATTTTTGAGTGCCGATTGTTAACTAGGGCAGTTATGATTTCGATTTCGGTTTTTTTGGATGTAGCACCTGTCGATTTCTCCTGATCTTCCTCTGGTTTTGGTTTATTAATATTATGTTCAGTTAAATTATATTCGTAGCATCGCTTAAGAAAGTCTTTGAAGTAGACTTCGGCTTTGTCGACAATTTCTCTACGATCTCCGCCGCAGCGTTTCAGTTGTAACATACCAAGAAGGGCTGGTAGTAAGAAATATTTAATATCATTGGTGGCAATTTCTTCGACCGTTTCATTTGTACTGAACAATGCGGTCAGGGAAACGAGTCGCGTTGCAGTTTCGAATTCGGCGATTGTTTTGGATATCTTAGTCTGAACTGATTCGCTATTTGTGGCCTCGGCTGTATTATTTATCTCATTATAGCTTTCTAACGCTTCATCAAATATTTTGGATAGTGATGCAGTTTCTTCTTGGCCAGATTTTTCCATTTTTAATACAGATTTTTAAGATTGAATGTAAGGGAAACACTATGTCATTATGGTAAGGAAAAATTACGTGCTATTTTACCTACAAATAAATAGTAAATTATAATTAATGTATAATTTGTATTTAATTTGTAATTACTTTTAAGTGAATTTAAAATTAGATAATTTTGAAAATATTTGATTTTCGCAAAAATTGTTAACCTGACAAGCTTGACAGATGAAAATATGAATTGCGCCGCCGCCGAAAAGATACGAGTGAAAGCCGGTGTTTTACGAAGTTTAATTCTGAATAATTCATAAAGCAATGTATGTATGTAATTAATTAAAAACGATTATTAAAATATAATATAATACAAAATTTATCATTGAAAATAATTAAAAACATAAGTACGAGGCATTAGATCCAATATTATGAGTTATTTAATCCATTATTTAATTAAAAAAGAAAAAAAAGAAACTCTCCGGCGGGGAATCGAACCCCGGTCTCCCGCGTGACAGGCGGGGATACTTACCACTATACTACCGAAGACTTGTTTAAAACTTCAGAAATTGTTATAATTCTTATAAATAATATAATTGATACCCGCGACGTCGTCTGCGTAGGTTATTATGTTTAATTTCCAGAGGAAAAACATTTAAAAAATTGAAAGCAAAAATAAAAAAAACGTGGTAATATATTAAAAATAACCGGAAGCAACTTAGCGTAGAACATTTTTAACTATATGCCAAAAAATTGCTCCTGCAGAATCCGTTATTGCTCCAAGTGTATAGGTATTTGTTAATTAAAAATTAATTTTTCAAAAGTTTATAAATTCAATAATAAAAATTGCTATAAAATTATCAATGATTTTATTTTTTTTTTCAAAAAATTGTTCCTTAAATGCTCTTTCCGGGTCCGCAATTGCTCCAGCTGTATAGTTAATTCGTGATTAAACTTTTAAACTATTCATTTTTATAAGATCCAACAAGAGTTGCTGACGTCATAATACAACAATACATGTATAAATAGTAACAAATAATTCAATATTAAAAATATTGCAAACATTTGATCAATTATTTGCGTAATGAAAAGAGCAAAATATACAGAGCTTAACAAATTCAATTAAAAATTATTTTGGGTTTTATAGCGATTTTATTTTTGAGATTTTTAAAAAAAAATTAAATATTAATTAACTATTTAATCTCGCAACTTAACTCTTTTGGAAAAAAATATATGCAATAATAAAATGGAGTGTTGAAATGTAATTTGATTCTTGTTACTTAAAAATGTATTTTGAATTTGTATTGACAGTAAAATATAAAAAATGCTAAAAGGGAATTTGAAAACAAAGCTATATTAATCTAATATCTCGCTGAACTGCATTACTTAACTATTAATTCTACGCTCAAATGAGCCGGTCAGTGCACACATCGATTAACTCCACGTTTTCATTTTTAACAAATTTTCATGCCAAAACACTTGGTTGAATCCTAACTTTATATATTCGAAATAAATCTTTCTATTAATAAGTAATAACAATTTACTCAACTTTTTTAATTACTGAGTTAGTCTATGTGTGCATTGAGCGGTTTAAATATAAAATAATCAGTAGGCAGTGGAAGGATAAACACTATCTCTGCAGCCCATGCGCATTAAACCGTTTGCCCCACTCTATCAAAGTGACGAAAAATGCCCGCTTAACGCGTTTTGCTTGTAAAAATCGTATTTTTTAAAACTTTAACTACTTTGTTTTTAATGAACATATCGTGTAAATTATTTTTTTAGATAAGGACCAAGTATATAAGAAGTAAAACAAAAAAAATTGATCGAAATACATCCAGTAGTTTTTGAGTTAAAAGCGAATATTGGAAAACAGCTATCATTTTATTTACATATATAGATAGATAGATAGATAAAGAAACATTGTAAGAACATTGACGTAAATGCACATTTTTAAGTAATTGAGTTCTCCATACGTACATAAATCATTTACTCCAGGCCATAAAAATGTTACATATGGTCCTTTAGTGACACCTGATGGCATACTTTTACCACCGTTGCACGTAAAACTCGGCCTTATAAAAAATTTTGTATTAGCTATGCCTAAAGATGACAGTGTTTTTTTTATCTGAAAGAGAATATTCCCCAAACTCAGCGAGGCAAAAATTACAGAGGGAATATTTGTAAGTCCACAAATACGGCAACTGACAAAGGATAAGAGCTTTGAAGGAAAACTGTAATCAGGAAAAACTCTCCTGGCAATGGTTTGTGAATGTTGTTTAAAGTTTTCTTGGAAAATATAAAGCGGAAAATTACAAAGACTTAATAAATGAACTTATAATGCCATATAAAGCTTTGTCGTGTAAACATGTCCTTAAAAACATATAGATATGCTTGACTCTCATTTGGAAATGGAGTCCAGGAATGCTAGCAGATTTTAGTTGGATACTTATAAGGGACCTACCAAAAGCTAAATATTCACGAAAATAATAAGTATTTATTGTATATTAATCAATAAAGTTTCTATAAGAGTAGGTGATTTTTGTACTTTTTACGAAAATATGTTTTGATGTCATAAGAAAACCTGACGTGTCAATTGTTTTTCATTGATATATTATTGTTTGGTGGTCCTACTAAATTCAAAATTTGATAAAAGTTTTCATGCGCCAGGAAAAAAATTAAAATTTTGTTGACCAGTGTAATTCTATAGTAAAACTATAATGATTAATTCTTTAACATACAATGTATTATTATAATTATATAATATATCGTACTTAAAAAAGGTCGTATAAATATTTTTTGCATTCACGATAGTAACATTTTAAATTTATATATTACTAGAGGTCGCCCAGTGGTCGAAATTCGACCATAATTCGTTACAATTTTTACATACCTAAGGGTACACTTCACTTGTAACTGCCTAAAAAACTTTAGTTACTAAGCTAACTACAGCAGATAATGAATTGCATTTGCGAATGTTTGGAAAATAATTTCTTGACTAATTTTTTCTTCAAGGTTCATTTAAAGAAAGTGCATCATATAATGATTGAAAATATTTATTTTAAGTTAAAGAAGGAAATAGGTGTAGAGGTTTCAAAATATTTATTTTTTTTCTTCCATAAATCTTTTACAAAATTATTTCAGAATATTCTCTAAAAATTTCAAAACTAAATATCAATTCGTTCATATCATACATGTTTTGAAGTCCCCTAAGTCCAAAAAAAGTAGTTTTTAGAAACATGTCTGTGTGTGCCTGTGTGTGACAGCCATATCGTATCGAACGCTTTTCCGAATTTCACCAAACTTAGAAATTTTCCTTTGCTTTCCAAGCTTTTGGTTGAAATCGGTTAACCCAAAGCTCCACTTTATTCTCGGAGTTTTTGAGCTTTTTCAAATTTTTTCGAAAACGGCTGCAAAGATTTTCTTTAAACTTACGATAGTTCTTAGAATTATTAATGGCTACAACTTTTATTTGAAACTTTTTCCTCGGAAAATTCGATTAAGGACGGTTCTGGGGTGAAGGTTGGGAATTCATAAATACATATCTGTTGTATACTTGTATGCATATAGTTATGCTATGTATAGTTATAAGGTGCTTATATATTTCTTTTAATCAACAGCGAGTTTCATAAATGAAAGTAAAAGAAAGTACTGTGACGCCACGCAGCAGATATTTTCTTTTTATAATGTTGTATGTCAATTCAAATTACAGTATTCTGAAATATTTTTTAGACAAACAAAAATATCTGGTGCGAGGCGTCACACTACTTTCTTTTACTTTCATTTATAAAAATACTCGCTGTTAGTTAAAAGAAATATAAGTACTTTATAACTGTACAAATACATATATACAGAACTATTCTATATGCATACAGCCTTTATGCATATGGATATACAAATTCCAAACCTTCACTTCAGAACCGCCCTTATTCGAATTTTCCCAGGAAAAAGTTTCAAATAAAAGTTGTAGCCACTAATGAGTCTAAGAACCATAGAAAGTTTAAGGAAAATTGTTGGAGCCATTTTCGAAAAATAATGAAAAAGCTTAAAAACTCCTATATTAAAGTGGAGCTTTCGGTTACCCGATTTCAACCAAAAGCTTCGCGGCACAACTAGGTATAATATGGAGGCTAGATTCCAAGTTTGGTGAAATTTGGATAAAGCTTTCGATACGATATGGCTGTCACACACAGATATGTTTCTAAAAACCACTTTCTTGGATTCAGGAGACCTCAAAACATGTATTTCCGTTGAAAGTTCGAATTCAAAAATTCGATCCGATTACAATACTTCTTTTACTATTAAGTAGTAAAAGAAAGTAATATGTATACACTATACAGCTTATATATATGTACATATAGGTATACGAATTCCGAACCTTCACCCCAGAACCGCCCTTATTCGAATTTTCCCAGGAAAAAGTTTCAAATAAAACTTGTAGGCATCAATGAGTCAAAGAACTATAGAAAGTTTAAAGAAAATCGTTGGAGCCGTTTTCGAAAAAAATTGAAAAAGCTCAAAAACGCCAAGAGTATAGTAGAGCTTTCGGTTAACCGATTTTAACCAAAAGCTTCGCGGCACAACTAGGTATAATATGGAGGCTAGATTCCAAGTTTGGTGAAATTCGGATAAAGCTTTGGATACGATATGGCTGTCACACACAGACACACACACAGGCATGTTTCTAAAAACCACTTTTTTGGACTCAGGGGACCTCAAAACATGTATTTCCGGTGAAAGTTCAAATTCAAAAATTCGATCCGATTACAATACTTCCTTTACTATCTATATAGTAGTAAAAGAAAGTAAAAATATGACTATGAAACATCAGAAGTAATTTCAAGTGAGTTTCCTACGTTCAAAAGTAAAACAAAAGTACCTTTATGTTTAGATTTTTTCATTTAAAAGCCAAATATAAAAAAATGGAAATAGGCTGCATAAGTCCTGTTTAAAACTATGAATTAAGCTAAGCTTTTTTTTTCAAATAGTACCTACCTACCTAAATTAATTTTTTGTGTAATTTATTTGAATGATTTTGCCAAAAGAATCTAGTATGAATTATTTATACGTTATATAATAATCAAGAAACACCTGATAAAGACCAAATAAAATAGTTGAATCGTTATGTATTTGAAGTTATACGTATCTTTGAAATATATTTTTAATAATATTACTCAATAATCAAATAATCGGTTAAATTTGTTTCCTGCAATTTCAATAATTACAATTTCAAAATTTAAATTCCTCTCACAATATTTTGTTTAAATAATGACATTTGGAATATGGTCTACAAATTTGTGTGTATTGTGTGTCTGTGTGTGTCAAACGCGTGGTAGTGTGTGTGACGTCTTTTTTCATTAATTTAAGGTATTTTGAAGCATTATTATAAAAAAATATTATCTCATAACGCAACTTTCCCATATAAACTTCAATTGTGCCAAATTTCATACTCCCCCGTTCGTATAATATTCGGTAAAAGGGGTTTAAAATTTTTGCTTCACGTATTAACAAACAATCGATTGAAAAGTAATTTGATTATTGTAACGGTTGCAACTAATAATAGTTTGAATTTGTATTTTTGTTATGAAGTTGCAAATTCATGGATCGGTAGATTTCCAGCGATTTTGGTCACGTCGTACGATTTCGAGCAATGTGCTTCCAGGATTTTGAAATTTTAACGATTTTAACTGCTGCCCTAGCGCAACTACCGTTAAATCGGTGAAGCTTCACATCGCTCAAATGGCAGCCATCTTTCCATCAATTTCAAAATTCTGACAGCACATTGGTCGAAATCGTACCACGTGACCCAAATCACTGGAAATCAAGCGGTGCATTAGTGATGGGCTAAACAGTTATATTTCGATAACACGTTACTGGGTAGCAGTTACCAAGTGATAACGTAATCCAGTAATAGGCAAGGTATATAGAATGACAAGGTAATATATTCCGAGATTTTTTTTCGACTTCTACTGCGCACCTACGTCATCAATGAGGCAAAACGTAATGTTTTGATGTGTGTCTATATGAAAAGCATGGGAATAATAAAGTTCAAAATTAGAAAAATAAGTATTATTTTAACAAAATAATTAAAATATATAACCAAAAACATTCTTTATACTATTATAAACATACGGTTTAATTAATAATTTTTAGTTTTCCCGCTTTATAATGATGCAAACTTATATTAATTGACTGCAATTTACCAATATTTTTAAAAAATCTTTCTAATAAGTATTAAGTAGTAGTTACCAAACTAAATAAATTGAAAAAATTATAAACAAAATATAGTACCTATCATTTAATTAATAATTTTATTCAATTTTCTTTTTTTCCTTTAATAATTTCAATCATTTTAACGTTTAAAATTCGTATTTTAAAATAAATTTTAAATCTAAAATATATAATTGTTTAATTTTAATATCTAACAATAAGTTGATATTTTCTGAAAGTGCAAGTAATGTTTTAATATAATTACGCCCAACTTTCAACGATCTCTTATTATAGTTATTAAATAAATTTTCTAATGCTAACAAAGGTTATAAATTTTAAATTTGGTTTTTGTAAACCGCCTTCTGTTACAGCAGCGGTCGGGGAACCGGGGTAAATTACCCCATATGGGGTAATTTACATGGGGTAAAAATGAAATTCTTAGGGGTAGCAAAACTATTTTCTAAACATGTTAGCATTTCCGAAGACTATTCAAATTGTTGTTAGATCGAAAAGGCCCAATTTTGAAAATATTTTATCAAACATGAAGCAAGATCATTTATCCAAAATCTGAAGGGGAAAAGTTTTCAATTAATATTTTTTGTTCCAATATCAGAATTTTATTTTCTTTTTCCATTGCATTCTTACAACCTCCATGCAAGTTTTTTTCGTGTAAATTAATTTAATAAATAATTTATAATTTAATTTTACATTGATTGTCTCCTTTTCAAAGTGAGAGAGGTAATATCGATTAGTGCAAAAATATTTTGGGGTAATGGAAAATAAAGTTCTCCGACCGCTGTGTTACAGTGTCTGTCCATGTAAAATCTCTTTTATCGACCAGTTCCAATAATAAAATTTTTGAATCATACAGTTTGAATAAAATCTTGCTCTTAACTTGCAACTTTCCTAATCGTCTACAGTAAATACTAAAAAATCCCTTTTGAGGTTCTTCATCCTTTCGAATTGAAAATAAAAAATTATATTATAACTGATAAAAAGTAATATTTTCCCTATTTTCCTATGGTTTGGATCTTTGTCTTCCTAGATTTTAGAACGTATCAAAGATTGATCACGCCTTTTTTTCAATAGCTTGTGTATGATTTTTCAATCAAAGAATAAGTATATATTATCTAAAGTAAATTGTACAACTGTATATTTATTTCATTTATAAAAAAATCTAGAGTCAGAACACTACATTAAAATTTAAAATATAAACCAAAAGGCCACTCGTTTTCAAAAGACCCCTTCATTATCACAGCATAAGATAACCGTTTGCCTCATTCATGACGTCATTAGACAGAGAGAATGCGAGAATGAGATGACAATAAGTATGCGCAATATCCTACCTTGTGTAGTCTATATACCTTGATATTTGTGAGAAGTTGAATCATTTGAAACATTGATTTAAAGTAAGCACTCCAAAGAAACAAGTGAAAATATGTCCAAGTATAAGAGTCAAACATGGAAAAATTCAGGAAAATGGATGGATACATGGAAAATGGAAAAAATTGGAAACGCACATGTTCTCGCACATGCTAAATTAACCTAAACGACAATGACGAGAATCGTCAATCGAGATGCTTTTGTGACATTTAACATCTGAGCACTTTAATTGACTAATTTAACTCATTATAAATAATTTTCTTCACCACAATTATGTGAAGCTGTCTTCTATATTGTGTTGTGTTACGTGTGCTCGGTAACGGGGGATCCGTGTCCACCATTTGATGGGCCAACTACCTCGAAACCGAGTTACACCAACATGACCAATTACTCGCACCATTTTGGATTACGCTGGACCCGTGACCCTATAAAGAGATGAAAGAAGCGTTGCTCTACGTTTAAGAAGAAATGGATTTGTCTAATTGTTTGTCATACCTCATCGATGAAGTTGTCACCGATTACTCCACGGAAACGTTCACTGCAGCGTTCATCTCAATCCCTTGTACTCTGATTGTGGAACCAATTTCATAGGAACCAATGCTGAACTTGGGTATATATTTTCTTAATGCTCCTAGAGGAACCATAAAATTACTACAATGCTTCAAATCAAATTCATTGACTTTTCAATCCACCTGCCTCATCTTATATTGTTTTTTGGTACTGTTTTTTTTTTCTATTGCGTTATTGATATTTTGGTTTTATGGCTTCAGATACTCATCCATTTTCTTTCTGATAACGTTGCGGTCATCGGGAATGTTTATGCCAGTGTTTTGTTTTTCGAGAAATTTTGAGAATATTTTCCAGTTTGTTTTTTTGTATTGCAGTTTTTTCTGGTAAATATCCGTTCATATAGGTCAGTGATTCCCAAACTGTTTTGGCGCACGACACAGAAAAAGAAATCAAGAATTGTCGCGACACACCTGTTTACATCAATGTATGAATTTCTATGAAATGACGAAAAAGTTGTGCACTTCTTGACACCGCGAAGTTTTACACAAAACTAAATGGTTTAACTTAAAAATTATGCTGATGCAAATACGATTTGCAGTTATTCTATAAGGATTTTTTGTCGGAGGATATTTTGTCCGGGGATCAAAATGGAACAAAGATCGTTCGGGTGTAATCCCACTCGTTCCACATATTTATTTTTTAATATAATTTGTCACCGTCTCAATATCCAGGTCTCTTAGGATTATTATCATTTTTGACGTATCTTCCCACTCCCAGAAAAGATCTCAGAATCCGCGCCTGGCACCTCTCAATAGTCATTACATTACTGGGTTTTGCACTCCCCCACAGTTGAGCTCCATAAGCCCATGTTGGTCTCAATACATGCTTGTAGATCAATACTTTGGAAGACAAGTCTATAGTAGAGTTTTTCCCCAACAACCCGTTAATTTTGCGCTGGAGAATTTTCAACTGCGCTGCTTTTTTATTTATATGTGCCCTCCAATTTAGCCGCCGATCCAAATAAAATCCTAAGTATCTCACTACATCAGTATTTGTGAGTCTATAACCATTTATTGTGATGGGCCCGCAGGACTTTGGTCTTAATTTATGCCAATTCCCCACCTGTTAGCCCACACACTTATCTTATCAATATGGGCCTGTAGCTCCCTCGTGGCAATGTAAGAATTGGGACTCGCATATAGCACTGCCGTATCATCCGCAAATGTCGCTGTCATAATGTTTTTATCCCAAGGGAGATCGGCGGTGAAAATGATGTAAAGTGTTGGTCCGAGAACACCACCTTGAGGAACTCCCGCTGATATATTGAACTTTTGACTTACACCTGTTCTATATTGTACTTGAAAAGTACGGTTGCTTAAGTAGCTTTCAAGTATGTTAAATAGTTTTGGTGGTAATTGACACGACAGTTTATACTTGAGCCCCTGATGCCAGACGCGATCGAAGGCCTGAGCTACATCCAGGAAAACACCGGCGCAGTATTTTTTTTGATCCAAAGCCTTTCCAATATAGTTAGTTAGACGGTGAACTTGTTCTACAGTACTATGTTTTGCCCGAAATCGAAACTGGTGATCCGGTATTATTCCTTTTGCTCTCAGTACTGGGTTTAGCCTGTCAAGCAGCATCCTCTCTAACAGTTTTGACAGAACAGGTAGCAAACTAATCGGTCTATAGGATTCCAGCTTAGTAATGTCTTTTCCAGGTTTTGGAACAACTATTATTTTTGCCTCTTTCCACATGGGTGGGAAGTAGTTAAATTTTAAGATAGCATTAAAAATAAATAAAATCGCTCTCTTTCCTTTAGTAGGGAGTTCTTTAATTAGTTTGGTGGTTATCAGATCCACTCCTGGAGCTTTACCTGTTTTGAGGTGCTTTATTTTATTTACAAGCGACTAGAAGCTAACCCTTAGTGGCTTACAACAACTATCCACTTTATATTGAAAGCAAGGTGCGACGGTTGGATCAGTGCATAGGTTAGGCTTAAATACCTCTGCTAGATGTTGAGGAAAAGCCTCAGCCTTTTCATCATCTGACTCAAACCAACCTCCTGAAGGATTACGTAGAGGTGAGTCTACCAGAATAGGTCTCCTTAATTCTTTTGTAAGTTCCACAAGGAATAACTTGTCGCTTGCGTGTTGTCAACATTCGCCAGAAACTCCTAAAATTTTTCATTCAAAACAAATGTAATACTCAAAAATCTTAGCAAATTTAAATATTTTTTGAAAATCTCGCGACACATAGTTTGGGAATCACTGATGTAGATCCAGCTCGAATGAGTTTGCTTTGTGGTCGCTGTCGTAGATTAGTCCGAGATACGTCCGCGATACATACAGTCTGTTAAGTAAGAAAGTATACGGCGTAATTATAATAAATTTATTTAAAACTATTTTTTTTTTTACATAAATGGTACAATTAAATCATCAATACGCTTTTGTCTTGATAATGTGTCCAATCCCCACCCCCGCGTTAATAATCGCTTGGTATCGGCGAGGCTACTTTCCACTAGATTTTCGCCGTATTCTAGGAGAAGCGACCTCCAGATGCCTCGAATTGCGCGGAAAAGTTGTTTTACATTATAGCGACGTTTTCTCTTAAGTTAATGTTTAATAAGGGCCCAAAAATTTTCAATTGGGTTAGCGTCCGGGGATTGTGATGGCCATTCTAAAGTCTGAATAACATTGGCTTGTTTCTAGTCCGTGCAAATCCGACTGCGATGTTTTGGATCGTTGTTCTCCTGGAAGATCCAGTCCTCCTTTTTATTTATGAATTGCCGATGATATGTCATGTCCTTGACGATGTAGTTTTGCTTGCCCTTGACGCAAGGATAAGGATGGGTTCTTTGAAAACAAGCCACAATCCGCTTTTTGGATATTTTGCCTTTTGAACGACGATTTGGAAGCTCATCAACATTTTTAAACTCCTTAAACCGGTGCACCCACTTCTGGACAAAGGGTTTTGACTTTTTAATATACTTTGCCGCCGCTCCATATGACATTTTAGGTCCTTTTGGGTGCGTGCAAAGGAACACTACCTCGAATCTTTTAGCGTCCGCTGCGCTTTGCTTGCAATTTACGTGCTTCTCTAACTGAAGATCAGCATTGACTGAATTTTGCTTAGTAAAGCGCTTACGCTTAAGACTCCCTCTATTTAATTTAAAATAATTTAGGTTGGTATCACTGATCGACTGTAAATAATGCATTTTGCAATTTTGTTGTTTTCTGATCTTGGGTAGGAGGTTCTTTGGTGATTAATGTTATTTTTTATTAGTATAGCTGTACCGCCGCCTTTAGATGCGTTTGGTCTATCTGTTGGGATGATCTTGTAACCATCCACTGCTAGTTTATGTTTTTTGTTGAGTTTGGTTTCTGAGACCAAAAATATGTCGATATCGTTTTCTGTCATTAGTCTGTTCATATCGTATTTCTTTTGTTGAGACACGATGGAGTTAACGTTTATAGCCGCTATTTTGAAGCTCTTCATTGTCATATTATTGCTGCGTTTTTAATTCCGTGAAGGTAGTCTATTTTTCGGTTATTGTTTTCTATTTATTGTTCCAGTGTTGAGATTTTGTGGTGTAGTTTTATAAATTCTTCTTTTAACTCTTTTACCCATGTTTGTGATGGATAATTTTGTTGTTGTGTGGTTCTGGCTGCAGCGGCATACGATATGTTAGGGGCAGTGTTTTTTTGTTTGTTTGTGTTGATGGTGTTCAATTTTTGCCGAGTTTCTTCTATTTTATTTGAGGTTTTGTTTTTTATTAGCCTGATGGCGTTTTTATAGTATTCGCAGCCTTTGTAACTGGCTGGGATGGCCGTTTTCTCCGCAGTTTGCGCACTTGAGTTGCGTCCAGCAGCTGTTTTCGGACAGGTGGCATTGTCCCGGTTCGTGGTTCAGGCTGCACTTCACGCACCTGAATTTCAGTCCGCAGTTCGAACTGGCGTGTCCCAATCTTTGGCAGTTCTTGCATTGGAAGACTTTGCCTCGTCTTAAATTCTCCCATCTCACTCTTTGAAACAATAGGGAAGTAACGTTCCTAATTGTCGCCATGGTTGATTCGTTTGTTATTTGGACTAGGAAGTAGCTGGTGGAGGAATTTGATTTGTTGAAGGAGATTGCCTCGACTTTGAGGATCTCCACGTTCTCCAACCTGAGCTCCTGGAGTTCCCTAAGGACTTCTTCCTTTGAGAAGCCGCCATTTATGCCCTTTAATACAAGGGATTTGGGTTTTTGGTTTTTTTGGGGTGTACGTGTAATATTGGGAGTTTTCTGTTTTGAGTAGTTTCACTATTGTGGTGTGTGTATGGAGGTTTTGTGGGAGGATGATGATGTTAGTGCCTGAATTTGCTTGTTTCAGCGTGAATTCGTTTTTTTGAATGTTGTTTTAGTTTAATAGGGAGATTGTTTGTTTTATTGAGTGTCCATAGATGATAATCGGCGGTGGTTTTGTGCACTTTTTAGGAGTGGGTGTATTTGTGTCGCTGTGGTCCATTTGGTTAAGGTCTTCTAAGCTCTAGAATCGGTTGTTTCCGTTTGGAATTTCCGCCATCTCGGGGGTTGGTTTCCCGGGTTTCGATGTTTTTTTTGGGTGTTGCCATCCTTCGTTATTTGTTGCAAGTTTATCTTGGTTTGGAATTGGTGGTGGTGGTTGTTGTGGTTGTGATGTTGGGTTGATTGTGGATTCTGGCTATTTAGCCGCTATTTTGAGGCTCTTCATAACCATATTATCCCAGCATTTTTGATCTCGTAGAGATCCTCTATTTTTTTGCTGTTCCTCTCTATTTGTTGCTACAGGTTTGATATTTTGTGGTTTAGTTTTATGAATTCTTCTTTTAATTCTTTAACCCATAGCTTTATTTTGGTTGTTTCCTCGTGGTTTTGTTTTTGTTTTTTTTTTAGGAGGAGAATGGCGTTTTTGTGGTAAGCGCAGCCTTTGTAGCTGGCGGAGTGTCCATTGTCGCCGCAGTTAGCTCATTTCAGTTGCTCCCTGCCGCCTCCGATTGCTAACTGTCACTTGCCAGATTCATGGGTCAGACTACACTTGACGCACCTGAATTGCAAGCCGCAATTCGAGCTAGCGTGTCCCAGCTTTTGGCAGTTCTTACACTGGAAGAATCTGCTTCTTCTCAGATTCTTCCATCTTACCCGTTGAAATAGAAGAGTTTTTATATTTTCTATTTCCGCAAGCGAGGAGTTGCAGCTCACTTGGACCAGGAAGTGGCTGGTTGCTGGTTATTTTTATTGAAAACAATGTTTTCAATTTTTATTATTTCCACGTTATTAAGGTGGAGGTCGTCTAGTTCTTGACGGACTTCTTCTTCGGGGAAACCCCCTTTATAGAGGTACGAAAACAATCTTCCAAAGACACCGCCACCATTAATACTCCGCCGCCTATCTTACGCCAGATAACAATGGGCGGTAGTGTGGAGATTTTTACCCATCAAAAAAAAAAACACTCCTCTCCCCGCAGATGGTACGAGGAGGCCTGGATTGGAACCGCGTTAGCATTACTTCAATCCAATCCGTGCTGCGTCTCACGACGCCTACTTCTGGCTACTGGTCCCTTTCTGCGATTTTGTTCTTCAGAAGGTGCTGTGCATAAGCTGCAACAGCTGACCAGTTTTCCTCTCGTTCGAGCATATAGGTCACCAGGCTCGAAGGGTAGATCTTGGTGCCTATAGTTTCTTCGGTGCTGCTTCTGTAGTCATTCCACCGAACACACTCGAAGAACGTGTGTTCGGCGTCTTCGATTTTGTCAGGGCAGTACTTGCACGTCGGCTTGTCGTGTAGTCCCATCCTAAACAGATAGCCGTTGAACTGTCCATGTCCCGTCAGCAGCTGGGCCAGGAAGAAGTCCGTGTCCCCGTGTTTCCGAGAGAGCCAGACGCTGATGTCTGTAATCGGCCGTTTCGTCCATCTTTTTTTCTTTATTTTTGTCTCCTTGAAGTTGTCACCCTTCAACTTGTCTTCTATTGTGAGGTTCCTTACATTTGGTTTTGTTAGTTTGGAAGCTGGGACCAGATTGGGAGGATCGGGGCCTTTCCTTTTCGTTGCAGAGCGGCTGGTGGTGGCCATCGTTGTCATCGTCTTGTTATTTGTATTTGCAGCGGTATTTATTATGATGTTAATCACAGTAACCTGGTTGGTTAATCAGGTTTACCTTTAGCAAATTTTGAAGTACGCACCGACTAGGTTTATTTTGTCTTCTTCTTTTTCTATTAGATATTCGTTGTTGTATATTATTATGCGTTAGGCATATACCTCTATAAAAATTTGCCATGCCCAAGAATTGGCGAAGATGTTTTGTTGTTTCGGGTTTGTGGTAGTCTTGAATAACCCGTATTTTCCCTAGTTGTGGCTTTATTAAAGGCTGTAATGGTGGGGGTGGATACCCACGTTTATTTACATATATTTACAATTACATAGGCCAGCGCTGGCCCCGAACAAATCAAATCGTTTAAGTTTTATCATGTATTTCCACCATCTCAGCTGCGAGTGACAAACACTGCATGTTCGAATTTTTTCCGCTGCCACATCACTCCCCTCCTAGTGACCTGGTCACGATTGTCGCTGGGTCGTGAGACTCTGGGCTGCTGGAGCCGTCGTGTAGCAAGGGCCGCTGAGACGGGCTGCTGGGCTCGAGCCCGAAAACGACGCGAGACAAGAATGGAGTAGCTCAACCGTAGGTCAGGATGCCGCTACTCCAGAGTTTAGGTTTTATCATGTATTTTCACCAACTTAGCTGCGAGTGACAAACACTGCATGTTCAATTTTTTCTGCCGCCACAATACCTTTGCTTGACACGATAAATCCGAGAAATGGTATCTGGGGCTCGTCCGTCCGGGCGCGTGATATTTGGGTATTCGGTCAATGGCTGGACCGAGAATAAAAAAATTATTATTAAGACGGTCGGGTTGGTGTGTCCGCTGTGAGTGCTGACTGGAGATAATCCTCAGTTGTGCAGAACGCTGGTCGTTGTAACGAGCGAAGAAGATCCTGATGCTTACGGAGTGTATCAATCGAGAGAGTCAAGTGTATACTTGTTTCTAAAGAGATTTACATCCTGTTTTATACTCTGGCTGAACCATGTAGAAAACGTAAAACGCATTACTTACGCGCTGTGAACCGATGAGCATGGCTGCTACAGTTCCATCCTTCGTCAACTGGAGATGGAGTGCTGAGGTCTTGTTGGAACTGGATTCTCGCGAGGAATCACACCCCGATCATCCCGCGTGACTGGAGGAGAGATACTTACCACTATACTACCGAAGACTTGTTTAGATGACCAAAACTTATTGTATCTAAGCGGCTATAATAAACAAATAAAAAAGTTTTTCAAAAAATGTTTTTCTTAATTTTTTAAGTAGTGAGTAAAATACAGAAGAAAGCGATGAAGGAACATTCTAGATTATTATAGAGAAATTCAAATAATGGGTGCTATTTTTCACAATTTTCCAGGGAATTTACTTTGGGAAGGAAAGGTCTTCCAAATATCACGTATTTTTTTGTTTTGAAAAATATCACATTAGCTTGCTGGTTGGAGGAAAGGGTTATACCAAATCTCATGACATCTTACCAGAGAGGAAAGGATGGGATTTCAAAAATCGCAAAAAACGCCTCGCGCAATTAATGGATGCCCCCTAAAATAGCTGAACGGTTTTAAATGACATTTGGTATGAAAGATTTTCAAGTCCTAAAAGAAAGAATACAGGTATTTTTTTACTAAAAATCGTATAGAAGCTGATGTGAGACAGCTAACATCTCTTTCTTGAAAAGTAGTTTTACGAATTTGGATGAACTTTCTTTGGATTTAAAGTCTGAATGTATCTATCATTTTTTTTCTGTCAAAATAGATTAGTTTTTATATTTCCCTATGAACGTAGGGAATCTTTTAATCAATCAGTTACATTTAGATACACTCAGCGAAGCGAACGGGTAACAGCTAGTATTAATCTCTAAATTTTATTTTTATTAATTATTTGTATGCAATTTATAAAAACTAATTTTTAATGATACCAAAGAAGTATAACTTCTCACGCGCGTACAGAAGTACACGCACCCACTTTTTTTTTTAATATAAAAAATGTAAAATGTTTTAAAATATAATTTAATTTTTTTTTACATAACGGTTTGAATTTGTGTGTACAATCAAATACATTTAAGAGGTGTTTCATTGATTTCATTCATGAACGCTGTGCCTGTTATCTTTCAGCCCATCATAAACCACTTTAAACTGTCTAGGATTGTATAACAAAATCAGACGAAGGAGGCGCGCAAGATTTCTATGTCCTTCTAATTTCTTCCAAGATTTTCTATACGTCTTAAAATAATCTTTTACATTTCAATCAATTTCCAAAAGTCACCCAATTACGAATGAAAGGCAATTAATTAATTAAAATAATTAATCACATACTCTCCTTGGTGTCTCTTCCTTCTCACCACCATCTCCATGCCACTGTTCACAGCTCGCCCCACACACATACAAAAATGGCGAATTGACATTAAAATGTAACAGGTGAGACTGCTGAAAAACTCACAAAAATGTTTACATCATCATAAAAATCAAAAACGTGAATCACAATTAATCAAAATTAAGCTAATTCTAAACCAATCAATATGCAGTGCTAGTGATTTTTGTTTTTAATTAGTTCTAATTGTTGAATCTCAAATATTAGGTTAAGTGATATTGAAATAATATAATGTTTATTAACAAATTGTTGACTATCCGGATCAGTTAAAGGGTTCATCAGTAAAATGTTTAAATGATATGAACTTCGAGGTGAAATTCATCGATTTCCTCGGTGAAAATGCGATTTGTTAACTGCAAAGAAAGTGCGACACATCATCATCGTTTAACAGAGGAAAACTGATGAAAATGGCCTTAGGTTTTCCACGGAGGAACTAATGGTTGATTTTATTTTTCTTGACAAAGAAAAATTGATAATTTAAATCGTTATATTTATATATGTGTGTGTGACTTGAATTATGGCATCGGGGGCATCATCTATGGATAATTCTGGAAATGGAGGTAAAGTTAAAAGTTTCACTCGTTCATTTTGTATAAACTAAAGTACTGTGACAAAACTAGACACCAATTAGATTTTTCCAGATCGAATTTTGCAAATCTTATCTTTGTTTTGGAGATTAAATTTTTAAATATATGCCCTCAATTTTTCAAATTGGAAAAAACCTAATTACTTAGATCAGCTAAGAAAGCCAAGTCTAGGAGTTTTAAATCTATAAAAGAATTATATTTGTTAAATTTTTCATATTTTCAATGAAAGTAACAAGGAAAAAAAACCCTGCAATATCGCCATGTTACGTATTGACCTCAATCGATCGAATTTCACAAATCTATTAAATTTGATGTTGTAAAATGATCACTTGAGTATAACACAATAAGCAGGGCCGGATTTACATATTTTGCATGTATGAACTCAGGGAAGTTGCCGCCCCCACATAAAAAAATTAAAACCACTTTCTACCCTAACCAACATTTTCTCTAGTTTACATTGAATTTGCAATATTTTTGACGTGATAACGTCTTATAAATTGATAAACTACGGCAGCCAGTCTGAAAAATAACGTCCATTTTGTCACGTTCCATTTCGAGCCTGTGCGTGCAAGCGAGAACGCGATACAAGTGATAGAGAGGCACGATATTATTGTTGAATCCTAGACAACGTGTTTTGTGTTTTTTTTTTTTTACAATTTACTTAATAAGATTTAATTGATTTTTTCCTTCATAATTTTCAGTCTGATTTCATTTTTTAAAAATTGTATTATACAAAATAATAATGATTCAATTCATAAAAGTACGCCAGGCGTCATGTCCGTCTTTCCGAGATGCTGCAGTCTTCTTTTGAAAGCTGCCTCGCATGAGCACAAAATGTATTCCGCCGTTTCTGCCGCTTTCCAGCAGAGACGATATATGTTAGTGTCGGCTTTACCGATCTTGTGAAGATCTGGTTATTCCGGGTACAGTGGTCCGTATAAAGGCTTGTTAGGAGCCTTACGTCCTTTTTGCCAAGTGACAATAGGTTTGTTCGCGGTGGTCCATAATGAACCGGTAACGAATCCGTCCAAGTGGATTTAAGCGATTTAGGATAATCGCCAAGCCCATACACGTTTATGGACTGATTAAGGGTCATTTTTCCGTGAAAAATGTTCGGAAGTAAGACGAGGATTAACGAGAACCCACGAAAATTGTTAATTGAATTGAACGTTGACAGACGTAGATGCCTCGTTCACACGAGTCTACTTTGATTGACCGATTTTAGTTAATCGATCAAAAGTTGAATGAAAAACCTAGTGTGATGACTCGTTCAAACTTTTTCTGATCCACTAAAAAGTTGATTACGGTTCTCACACGAGGGTTTTCATTCAACTTTTTTTGATCAACTAAAAACGGGCTGCTAAAGTTGACTCGTGTGAACGCAGCATGAAACGGGATTTTGAATTAGCACAATTTAGCAAACTGCGCATGAGTAAGAGAATCGAATTTTTCATCCTAACAAATATCTGAGGATTGCTAGAACCAATAATGAATCGGTAACGAACGTATTTCGTGTAAATCGCGAATATCGGATCGTAACTCGGATCATAAACTTGCATGCGCTTGGCGATGATCCTAAATGTCTGTCTTGAACTGATTCGTTACCGATTCAGTATGGTATCCGCGAACGAACCTAATATGTCATGAGTTCTCTTTTTGGAGTACTTTATGAATTTTTTGGGTTGTCTATGCCCCGGAGTATTCTTCCAGTGCGAGGCCTTGGTTTTGGTCTCTCAAGTCAGAAGAGCGTTTTTGATTCTACTTTTTGTTATGCTACAAAAAGGTTCAGGTCTGATGAGGCGCCATTTTTGGAATTTTGCTGAGTCGTTTGGATGTTCATCCAATCTTTTCAAATATTTATCGCTAATTCTGCATATCTCTTCCTTTACTGTTGGAATTTTTGTGTCTTGGTGTATTTTGATGTTGTTTACATGTAACAGGGGGCATTAATAATTTGTCGTAAAGTTTTCACCTGGAATCTTTGAACGATTTCAATATTAGAGTTGGAAGCTGTTCCCCATAGTTGGATCCTCCGTAAGTCCAAATTGGCTTTGTATACCCACAATTTGTTTTCGATAGATAACTGAGATTTTTTTCCGAGAGGCCAATATACTTGTTTAATTTTTTACTTTTTTTTAGTATTATATAGTAAAGGAATGATTGTAATCGGGTCGAATTTTCGATTCGAGCTTTCACCGGAAATACATGTTTTGAGGTCCCCAGAGTCCAAAAGTGTCTTTGTTTGTTTGTGTGTGTGTATTTTCTTTATCCGAATTACACCAAACTCGTAATTTTGCCTTTTATATCTAGTTATTATTATATCTAGTTGTGCCGCGAAGCTTTTGGTTAAAATCGGTTAACCGGAAGCTCTACTTTATTCTAGGAGTTTTTGAGCTTGTTAAATTTTTTTTGAAAACAACTCTAACGATTTTCTTTAAACTTTCTATAGTTCTTAGACTCACTGATGCCTAAAACTTATTCCTGGAAAAATTCGAATAAGGACGGTTCTGGGATGAAAGTTGGGAATTCGTAATATCATATAGGTTGTATGCATTTGATTCCGTTTATATTTATAGTTATAAAGTGCTTATAGTTCTTTAGACCAATATCAAGTTTTATAAATGAAAGTAAAAGAAAATACTGTGACGCCTCGCAGCAGATAATATTTTGGCTGACCTCTTTTCGTTTGATGTGGTGAGCCCAAATCAATCTCCTATCCAAATGCATTCCTAAATATTTGACAGTATCTCTCTGAGGAAGTTCTGAACCATTTAATATTACGGTGGAGGGGAGGGGGGTGCATGTCACACAGCGCAGTGTGAAGGTAATATGCACTGACTTGGATGTGTTGATTTGTATTCTCCACTTTTTAGTCCATTCCTCGATCTTGCGGAGGGTGATTTGCAGTTTTATTGACGCAACTCCTAAAACGAAAAAAAAAAGCTTCTGGGGTTTCTGCTGTCGCTCTTATTGCAGTATTGTTCGCAAACGTAGGGGCAAAGGAGGGGACCCAGAATGCTTCCATGTGGAACCCCTGTCCTTATTGGTTTTAGTGCGGTTTCCTCATTTTCGTTTTTATTTGAAATAAGTGGCCTTCCAGGTACGATGAGAGTACTGGAAAATATTCTGGGATTTCTAATATTATTGTTTACATTTAATTTTGTACTGTTCAAAATGGCGACCACCTGTCTCTCACCTGCTCTCGCTCTATTTATCACACACTTACAAACAGGTCGACCCGGAGCCGCTCTGCTGCAGTACATTTAGTTTGAAAGAAACGAATAACTTGGCTATATCTTATGCACGACCAGATCACATGCTCATACGCATCTGTTATAAAACTGGAATAGAGTTTGAGTTTTGTTCCAGATAAAACAGAGAACTGTAATATTCATATATTTCTCAAATTTTTGAAAAATTTTTTTTTGCTGTTTTACCGCTCCTAAAAATTTGCCACAATGGGCCCGCGCCCCCGTGATGGAACTACCATATCGCTAGACCCCGCAACGCGGGGGGCCCGAAATTTTGAAAAAATCAGTACTAAAGGTGCTCTCTGGAGTAAAAAAGAGAGATTGAAAAAGGAACAGAAACGTTTAGCAAAAATACCAAAACTATCCCGTTTTCTTAAATCGTTTGCTACAATCACAGAAAATTAAAGTAGTTCTAAAAATGAACAGGTGTTTGAACAAGTTTATAGCAAAAAAATTAATCCAACTGACTTAAAACTAAAAAATCAAGGTACTACACTGCAATTGATTAGAATAACGATGAAAATACCATGGGTTTCGACCAAGATGTTACGAATAAGGATATTAAGAAACTGTCATTATTCGTAACGGACAATTTTCAAAACAAAATATTACACCTGATATGAAAAAAATGATAATGTCTGCTAACTCCACTAAACTTCCAGGGCCTTTTAAGAAGGCCCTTTTGCAAGAAAATCAGTTCTAAATTAAAACTAAGAAAAGATACACGGAAAAAAAGGTGTTGTAGATTTAACAACATTCCTTGTTAATTTTACTACATCAACTAGTATTATGTAGGATGACACCACGTGTGGTAACGTTTACCAGTTAAGTGTAATTAATAAACTGTAGTATTATTAACAACACGAACTAGTAAAAATGTAGTTGAATTTTTGACACTTGCATTTATTTGTCAAAATTATTGGTTATGTTGTACGCGCCGCATGCGCAAACGCCAAAATTTGTTAATTGTACAACACTCAGCAGTTGTAACAGCTAGATATATTTACTGCACTATGGTAGTAAAAAATACTATACGTTAGAGCTGAATACAACACAGTGTGTTATCTAATGTTACATTTGTGGTTATAAAGAACACAAAGTGCAGTAAAAATATTACTAGTTTAGTGTTGTAAATTTTACACCATTTTTTTTTTCCATGTACGAAAAGTAAAAATTCATATAAGGTTGAGGGCCGATCTAATTTTTTTTTGCGGGGGGCCTAAAAATTTTGTTCTGCCACTGCCGGGCCCACATGGCTCCATGGTAAATTCGGCCCTGACAATAAGTGTATATACCAAAAAAAAATTTTTTCTTCTATGTATATAATATTTAAAACCCGTTACAAATGAAAATCATCATTAGTGTTACGGAGGCAATTTAGAAAGACTGAAATAGACATACTTTTGTATAATTAAATAACATAATTAGCATTTATCCGAAAATATTTATTAGAGTGGAACGCAAAGACTTCAATTCAATAAAGATATCAGTAATTTTCGGTTTTAATGTTCCATAAACCGAAAATATAAAAGAAAAATCTTGAATTTTAATAACAGTAGATTTTACCATGGCGACTAATTTAATTAGATTCTTTGATTTTACTTTTATCAACTTCATGTGAAAATCATTTGAGAGGTATTTTTTAGAAATTGAGGAAATCCCAAAATTTTATTGTTTATTTTCAAACGATTTCATTTTCCATAGTACGTAGTTTTTAATTACAAGTCTATACTTTGCTTTGGTAATAAGGTGTGTAATATTTGAAAAAAAAAAACTTTCTTTTCCGCTAATTACCACTTAAATATAGATAATCACAACCAGAAACCTAATGCCGTTTTTTCCTTTTTTATAGTATAGGTAAATTATGATTATTTAAGTAACGTGTTTCGTCGGGCGTAATTCCGCTCGCTTTTTGATGCAACATTTCGCGAATGCATTAATTTGAGTCTTGAGACTTGAAAGTAATTGTTTTTTTTTTTTCTTAAAAGGTACATTGCAACGAGGTTATGGTGGATCCGGGGGCTCGGGTCGTGATTATGACGGCCTCAAGCAGCAATGCGATAAGGCGATGAGCGAACTTACTCTTCTACGACGGCAACATAGCGACACAGCTCGGAGATGTGATCATGCTATGAAAGTAAACATTTCATCATTTTTTTTTTCTCTCTTGATTAAGGAATTTTAATTGTTTTTCAAACTATTCTAGGAACTGGATTATTATCGAGGACAACATCGAGCTGCGATGAATCAATTGGAGGCCTCGGCTCAGGAATCGGCTGCCTTAAGAAATAAATATGCGGAGCTTGCGAGCGATAAACAACGCTTAGAACGCGATGTTCAGGAGCTGAGGCAAAAGCTCTCAGATCGTCAAGGCGAGGTAATAATTTCAACTTTTTCACTAATGACCATAGTAGTTGATGTGACCTTAAATCAGTGGTCGGGGAATCAGGGTAAATTACCCCAAATAGGGTAAAAATGACATTTTTGAGGATGACAAAAAATTTTTTCTACTTTGCTATTTTTAAACCTGTTAGTATTTTTACAAACAATTCTTTAAACTTAAATCAAAAAGCCCCAACTTTGAAGATATTGTATCAAAAATGAATCAACATCAATTCTCCAAAACCGGGGAGTGGGGGTGGGGTGGGTGAATTGTTCAATTAATTTTTGTTTTGTTTGTCCCGATATGAACATTTTTTTCTGTCTGTCTATATTAGGGGAGAGTCGGATAATACCGCGCATCAACGTATTGTAAAAACTTAACACTTCTAGTGTTATCCAGCGCTTAAAAATCATAGCCCGAAGAGATTACCCCTCCCCGCGCGCACGAACAGTATGCTCCGCGCAGCGACAGAATAATATCACATCGTTTAAGGTTTTACAGTCGTTTCTTATAATTTGACGGGTATTTTTGACAAGAGTAAAGTTATTCTGTATTTATATTGTAACATTTTGTTTCCTTCTATTTTAATGCGTACATATTGTAGAATTAATGCCCAAATGGATTTGAATATACGATTAATTTTACTGTATTATTTTGAGGTTATAAAATGAAATGATCGAGCCAATTTCGCGCACAAAATTTCCTATGCGATTTTTGCATTGATTAGTGCAACTAGTCTCGTAATAAGGCTGGTTATAGATATAACTGAGACGTACCAGTTTTTACTTCATTCAAAGATTTGCTAATTTTAATACCTAGACATTAATAAAATAATAAATGTAGGACATAACTTTTGTTGAATTAACGAATCTAAGTTTCTGTCATTATTTTGTTATATGTTTTAGAGTTGATGTATCATGTTCTAAAATAACATCTCAAGTTATAGAAGGATTATCTGGATTTGGTTAAACTTATTGTTTTTTTATTAATTCTAAGGTTACTCAAAGAAATTCACGATGTTATTACGGGCACGATTTTATCAAACATACGCACGATATTATCAAATCTGTCTGATAGTACCACGCTCTTCCATTTTTTTAAAATATCGAAATTACTACTTTCTGTTTAATTTTTTAAATATTTTGTCATGCTGTATATGTAGCTTAACAAATTCTCTACTACTTAACTGCATTTTTCAATCTGTGCATCAAACTCTGTCTTAATTATAGGTCTAAGTAATTAGGGGTGCGGTATTATCCAGCTCTCCCCTACATACTTATTATTTTCATGCAACTTTTTTTTATCCGTGTAAATTAATTCAATACATAATGTTTCATTTATCGTACATTTACCTACATTGATTGCCTCTTCTTCAAAATTAGGGGGTAATATCGACTTTGGAAAAAATATTTAAGGGTAATGGTTAAAAAAGTTCCCCGACCGCTGCCTTGAATAAACCAAAAAAAAAAAAAAATCTTTGACAAAGTATTGGTTTCTTGAAATCAAAATCTTAAGGGAGTATTCTAGTTTTTTGACTATTGATAAAGAAAATTTGATATTCTTACCATCCATTTTCTTATCATTTGTTTATTGAAGTTATACTTCTTTAGGCGCGTTATGAAAAAATGATGAGAGTGAAATTTTTTGATGGGCGGCCATCTTGAGACAAAAACTAACAAAACGAAGTTGGCCGCAAAAACATTCGGTTTCTTGTCGCGCGTAATTTGAATTTTTGTTGTATTTATTTTCTAATTTATTTATTTTTATATTTAAATTAAAAATAATTATATATACAAATGACACATATTATTAATGAATAAGTTATTACTTTTCTCGAGTTTTGTAGTATCTGTTATACTATTTTAAGGTTAATGATGAAAATGACGTCTGCATTTCATGCATATTCTTAGTTATCACGAAATCTGGGATTCTGAAATGATTCAACCATCTTAGAATAATAATTTAGTAAAACAAGATAAGAATAAGATTAAGACATTTACTAGCTACTTACTTTACCTCGCAATTTCAATGATGCTTCGTTTTCATGACATGCATGAATTGTTAACCAGAAAAATTATCCGGACAAATTTTATAAACGTCTTGCAGCTTCCTTTGGATATTATTTATTGATATAAATTAAAATATTATTCTCTTAATTTTATTATTAATAATTATATCTTTAAATATATATATTATTACTATTGAATATTAATTGACAATTTTTTAAAATTGATTTTTTGAATGCAATTAATAAAAACTAATTTTTAACGATGCCATAGAAGTATAACTTCTCACGCGCGTACATAAGTACACGCAACCACTTTTTTTATATTCAGAGAGTACCAAAAGTTAATTTTAAAAGAAAAAGAAATTTTTTCATTGTGTTCAGCGTCCTTGAAGTAGAGGGGAAAAAAAAAGGCCGTGTCCTCGTCGTCATGATTTATACCCTTGTGGTCATCTGAAAAATAAAAGAATAATGGATTCTTGATGAGTACGAATGTCGCTATATCATGAACCTGCAAAACTGAAAAAAAATTTTTTTTCATAAAATGGCGGCTACTCATAAATAAAGGTCGATTTTTTCAGTAATTTTTTAACTTGGTCGAATTTTTTAAAAGTATAACAAATTTCAAATTTTCATTTTTTGTTGGTTCATGCGATAGAGAGATATTTAAAGAATATTTATGCTAAATTTCAAGTACATCGGCTGATTAGAACTTGAGATTTTGGGGCTACCGCATCGAAAAAAGTAGTTTCGAGAAAACCGCGTTTAAAGTTTTACGTTAAGTCTCAACCGGTTTAATAACCACGACACTAAAACGGCTAAAATTTCGGAAACAATTTGAATTTTGAAATACCCTTTTAGGGAGATATTTTTGGATATATAAACTATCGGATTATGAAAAAAATTTTTTTTCGATTTTTTTAAATTCCTAGACTAGAATACCCCTTTAAAACTTTTGACAAATTATTGTAAATCGTAATTTGTGCAGGTATCCATTAGTTATAAAAATAAATTGAAAAATAATTTCTTCTAAGCTTAGACGGGTGTTTGCCTATGTATTTTAAAGGCCTCCCTATAGCTGAAGCCATTTAAAAAAAATCTCTGTTGGCAGGATTACTCAAATCCGGATAATGGAAATGCTGATGGCGTCAGTTTGTTTGCACCATCACGTTCGTCGCGTCGTCCCGAGACCGATTCATGTGAATCTCTACGAAAACGCTACGAAGAGCTACTCTCAGCTCATTCATCCGCCATGGCCAAACTAGAAGTTGCTCAAGATGAAGTGGCACGCCTCAACAAACAGTGTGACGAATTGTCCCAAGAACGAAACACTGCTGTAAACATTTCAGGTTCATATCAAATTAAATATGATCTAAGTTTCGTTGTAATTTTAGATCCGAGAAAGAAATGGCTTGAAGCAACAATGCACGGCTGCAATCCGCCAGTGGGACATGGCGTTGCACGAGCGGAACGAGTATCGCGATGCTCTGGGAGCGGCCCAGGCTCAGCGTGAAGAGGCGCTGCAGGAGCTCAACCAGGCGATGGCGGTGCGAATGAAAGCCAGCAAGGACATCAAACGGCTCACCGACGAGCGAAACTCCGCCATCCAAGAATATGCGCTTATCATGAGCGAACGGTACGAAAATTTTTTTTCCCATTTTCCCTTACATAGAGATAAGAAACTGGGAAAATAGACGGGGTACAGCTCCGGAAAATCTTGCCAAATATAAAACGTTGTTTGTTCGTCTTATCAGTGTCAATCAATTATCATTTGTCTGCGTCGTAATACACGGAATTATTTTCTTTATTTTTGACTCGTTATCATTTTTTTATCAGCACAATGAAGTAAAGATAATGTAAATAAGTGAGAGCGATTTGATCATAAATTTTGTTGTAGTTTTGTTAATAATTAATGTTTTAATAATTATAATTTTGGTCTATATTTAATTTTCAAAAAAAAAAAAAAATGGAAAACTGTGTATCAACCTATAATCTCTGCTCGTATAAATACTCTCTTATGATAAAAATCTTATCGAAATTAGAGAATGTGCGGTAAATCTATTAATCGTTTGTGTATTATTCACGTGAAGTGGACACCTGAATTTTTTTTTTGGCATTTTGTTTTTTTTTTTTTAATATTATACAGTGAAACCTCAATATAACGGACTAATAAGGGTACCCGTTAAAGCCGAAAGTCCGTTATATAAAAATAGGTTTAAAATTTAAAAAAAAAAGCTCCGTCTACGAGCAAGATGGCATTACGTCTCCAATTCTGGTGTTAGACGTATGACGTAATTATCATGGCCACTAAAATTGTTTACATCAGGCAACACTTGAATTTAAGCATGTATAATAGGACGTTTTTTATTTTTTAACATTTGACCAGATTTGTCCGTAATTTCCGAAGTTTGTTAAATAGAGGTTCGTTATATCGATGTTTTACTGTACTCACCTTTAATACACATACACACACATGCGATCATTTTAAAATTTAAACGATAGTTTTTATTTTGTAACCTCTTAAAGTGTTTACTTAAAGTTGTGCTCTTTCATCAGCTGTTTTGACCCAAAGGGTGCTCACTTTCAACGTTGTTACGTTGCTCTGACGTCACTGGTTTGTTGTTTCTGACAGAAGCCAGTAATTGTTTGTGTATTATTCACGTGAAGTGGAAACCTGAATTTTTATTTGGCATTTGTTTTTTTTTTATATTATACAGTGAAACCTCAATATAACGGACTAATAAGGGTACCCGTTAAAGCCGAAAGTCCGTTATATAAAAATAGGTTTTAAATTTAAAAAAAAGCTCCGTCTACGAGAAAGGGGGCATTATGTCTAAAATTCTGGTTTTAGACGTATGACGTAATTATCATGACCGCTAAAATTGTTTACATCCGGCAACACTTGAATTTAAGCATGTATAACAGGGCGTTTTTTATTTTTTAACATTTGACCAGATTTGTCAGTAATTTCCGAAGTTCGTTAAATAGAGGTTCGTTATATCAAGGTTTTACTGTACTCACCTTTAATACACATACACACATGCGATCATTTTAAATTTAAACGATAGTTTTTATTTTATAACCCCTTAAAGTGTTTACTTAAGGTTGTTCCTTTATCAGCTGTTTTGGCCATTAGAAGCCAGTGACTGCCAACACAAAAGAACACAACTATTTGCTTATGATGGGGCAGTACTGGTGGTTTGAAGCGTCACTTTCATTTGTGATGTTTGAAACTCGCCAAATTTTGTTTTCATTAATTGAATTTACGATCAGTTTTAACATGGAGTGCATTTTCGACATAAAGGCAAGAAAGGGGCTGATCTTATTAGATTAACGTTATTGTGACTGATAGATGATTCATTTTTCATTGCCATTGATTTAAAAAAAAGTCGATTGCATTACGTTTAAAATGCGTATCACAAACATTGATTCGTTGTGTTCGGTGGATGTATTTCAATTCGTGCGGAATCCAAATATCGATCTTCTTAACAAGTCCAAGACGTCTTAGGGGCCATCCATAAATTACGTCACACGAATTTTGTGATTTTTGACTCCCCCTCGTCCTTATCACACATTTGTGAGACCCACCCCTTCTTAATGTGACGTCACATATTTTACAATAGTGTCGGCGCGTAAGACTATACACGGAGAAAAAAATTCTCTTCGGACAATTAAATCTAAAAATCTAAATATTTGATGGGCGATGGGCTATCAAATCATTTTGTTGGCTCTAATGAAAGTCAGTTGTTAGAAGAGAATTTTTTTCTCAGTGTAGTAGAGCGAGTAGCCTTAAAAAACAATTTGAACCTTATGTTTCTACAGATAGTGTTGCAAATGTTTTTGAGCTTTTCGTTAATAGTTCAAAGTTCGTGTTTTACTTTGCACTTAGATTAAAATAGATTTTGAAATGTCACGAAATTTAGAACCCCTCCCACCCCTTTGCCACACAATGTCACACTTCCTCACCCCCCCCCCCCTTAACGTGTGACGTAATTTTCAATTGTTTTGTGTGTTACTTATAAATGTTTTTCAATCTGTCACACAGTTATGTGACGATTTGATTGAATTATCGCTTTCATTTTGTCATCATCAACTTCAGAAAGCCGACCAAAGCGTTGGTCATCTTTCAGTGAGAAATATCCAGAACGAAATTTTAAAACTAATTCTGACAAGTGCGTTCTGTTAATCAATCAACACCATAACCTTCCCATATCATATCTCTTTGTGGACCACAGCCGCTTTCTTGCCTTTATGAAAATAAAAAAGTAAAATGTGTCGAAAATGCTTATTTTGGCAATCCATGTTAAAAATGACCGTATACTGAAAGTTATAAACAAAATTCCACGAAAATGGTTTCTATAGCAATCTTAAGGTATCGACTACCAAATCTTAATAGAAAAAAAATTCTAACATTGACAAAAGAATAGTGAAACAAACATAACGCTAACTACTGGCGCAAACCGAAATTATATTCTTTCCAACCAAATAGCTTAAAGTAAATAATTTTTATGTAACTATATTGAATAAGTCACGATATTGAACTAGTCTGAAGGATATGCTGCAGTGCAAGCAGTATAGTAATGTCGTTTTGCAGCATACTGCAAGCATTTCTGCAGTTGTATTTACTATGTGACCAAATTCAGTCAAAATGGTACTGCACTTTATCTTTGTTATATAAAAAAAAAATTGTTCTATCAATAGATGTTCCTCCTTCTATACAGGGTGTCCCAGCTAGACCGGCCATTAGAAGTTTCTAGAGAATCTGAACTAATAGAAATCTGAAAATTGGGATTATAGCCTAACTGGATTGGAGCTACCTTCTTAAAGTATTTGTAGTTTTCTGACACTTCCGGTTATACCGGAAGTCGACACTATAATCGTTATTTTAAATAGCAAGCCCTTTTTGTTTTTACATATCTCGATTGAATTAGTAATTCTGAGCATCTTTTATAATAACAAGACCTCATTTAATTCCTAAGGTTTTCGAGAAAAAAAACTTTTTTGGTAATTTCGGAGCAAACGGGCGTCTTGTAAAAGGTCCGTAACTCCCACATTAAATTGTGTAGGAAACTTGACATAGGCTCGTTTGAGAGCTCGAAGATGCTGTTACACTCGATATTATAAAAAACGATCAACTTTTGTTATTAAGTATCTCAAAGTGCATCGTAAAGTTATACGCGCTAAATTTTTTTTTTTTTTTGTTAATGTTATTTTCACTAGATCAACAAAATTCATTTGTTATGCATAGTGTTGTTCACTGGGCACAATTTTCTTTAATAACCAAAGAAAAACTTCACCACTTCACGTGATATTCCATATTGAGTTATTCTTAAGCCTTTTCTACACTTACTGATCGCTATGTGTAATGTGCGGACTATGTATGTGCAATGTATGTATGTCGTCGCCACAAATTTCATAGACTTCAATAGATTCTATAGATTTCAATAGACTTCAATAGATCTAATAAAATTAGTAATAAAAAAAAGTAAAAAAACTTATTGATGATGCACAGATGTGAAGCTTAAAAGGCTTAAGATGCTATAAAAAGTATTTTTTACAATTGACTTGTTTTCTTATATACCTTTTTTTTGATTACAGAGATACAGTTCATAAGGAAATGGAAAAACTGAGCGATGATTTATCGCAGGCGTTGGAAAAAACAAAATCGTTGGAGGTTGAAAATAAACAGTTGAGCGAGGAAAAACAAGCGCTCAGTTATCAAATGGAAACATTGCGTCGTGAAATTGCCAGTGCTTTACACGATCGTGACAAAGCCTTGAAAGAATGTAACGATCTACGTGAAAAATTCGGTGGATACACTCAAGCGCATGATAACAGTCGAGATATCATGAAGAGTCGATTAGAATTTGTCTCACATCTCGGTGAAAATTCAATTCGAAAAGAAGCATCCGGCGTGGGAGATTCGAGAAGTTTAACGCAAGGCCGTCGTCCCGATACACTAGACCAAGCGACTCAGGAAATTGAATCTTTGCGCAAAGCTCTGGAAGATATTCGCGCTGAATTAACCGAGGCCACCCAGGAGGCGGAGGTGTCGAAACGACGTCGCGACTGGGCGTTCTCGGAACGTGATAAGATTGTATTAGAACGTGAAAGTATACGGACGTTGTGCGATCGGTTGCGTAAAGAGCGCGATCGGGCCGTGAGTGAGTTAGCCGCGGCGCTTCGCGATTCTGATGAAATCAAGAAGCAACGTAACGAGGCATGTCGCGAGCTAGCACGATTGAAAGACTCGATGGAGACGCGACTCGACAAAGAAAATAATAGAATGTCGCAGCAGTTCCGTGGTGGACCATCCAGTTCTGGACACCACTCTCGCGATTCCGCTATCGACACGGAAATGCAAGAGTGGGAAACGGAAATTTTGGACATGGACTTGTCCGGATTGGCGTCGGACTGTTCATTAGGTTTGGAACTAGCCGGGGGGAGTGATGATCCACAACGACCTAATGATACTGGGATTTACGTCGCGGCGATTTCTCCTGGTTCGATCGCCGATGGGAAATTGAAAGTTAATGATTGTATCGCTCGCGTTAATCATTTGGATTGTGGACGGGTGTCGCGTCGAATGGTTTTAGAAGCCGTTAGAGCGAGTTTACCTCGTGCGCATTTGGTGGTTCGGAGACGAAGACAACCAGGTTCTTCAGCGGCAACTAGTCAAGATGGGTCACAACAACGGCCAAGCTCTGAGCTTCGAACCACTCAACTCTCAGCGCCTCATCATGGTCTCACGTTAGAAACCGGAGTCTATATCAGTAAAATCAGTCCAGGAAGTCTGGCAGCGAAAGAAAGTAATCTAGCTGTCGGAGATCGGGTGCTTAGTATTAACAATAAAAGTATGGATGGCTTGAAGACATCTCAAGAGGCGATGTCTGTCTTGAACGACGACCGTTGTGATATCATTACGATCACAACATTATCGAGTCAAAGTTTGAATCATTCACGTAGTGATAGTTCATTCGCTCCCACCAAAGACATTAACATACACCATCACAAAATGGTGAACAGTTGTTCACAAACGGAAGACCTAACGAAACACTACGAAACCGATTATATTGATCGGCGTTATTTGGTCCCAAATACCCTCGGCCATGGCTCCGTTTACAAAGTATCAAAAAGTAATAGTCAAGAAAAAAACAACACGGGCACGTGGGATATAATTCGTGAAAAAATCGATATGGTCCGTGGCCGACGCCATAGCAAAGACCGTACCAGAAGCGAGGAAAAGAAAAAATATCGAAACAGCTCGCCCAATGCGATCACGTTGAGTACAAATACGTTCGATCAGGAGCAAGACGCCATTGCGGAATTAGACTCGGTGATCGACTCATACCATCGGAAGGGAGTCCTGAAAAGATCGAAGCGACGCGGCAAAGATCTAACAGTCCAAGAGAAAAATGGCGGAACCTGGCCGAAAGCTCGCGGCGCCAACATCATTCAAAATCCAACCGGAACCATAATAAATCCTCGTAAAAAAGAGCGACTCCCCATATCAATGTTCTTAGCCGACTCAACCACGTCGTCGAAACACGACAACCGATGTTGTTCGAACGATGAAAACTCCAACTCGGTCGTTTCCACCACCCTCAATCGACACGTTCCCTATAAAAGTATGGATAGTGGAAATCATGGTAATATCAATCCAAATAACCGGTTAAGCGCTAATTTACATTCGGACAATAGTATTGATTACTCGATGAAGCATCCGATTGAGAAGGATTTTTTCGATTATTACACGAAGAGGAATTCGGGGAAGCCCAGTAGTAAATATCCAAGTGACACGGAGTCGACGGCTGGTCCGGATAGTTTAACTAGTGTTAATAATGTAAGACCCCACTCGCAGTTATATACGGTGATGCCGAGATATCCGTTTTATTCTCATCCACATCCGCATCCGCACTTACCACGTCTCCCAAGTTCTCAGTCCGGGGAGTCTTTTTGCTTTGAGCCTCCGCATTGGCATGCACATAGTCCGTCCGAGGGCGGAGGCATAATTCCCTGGCAACATCGTCTCAGTGCAACCACATCTCCGACAACCACAACCGGAGCGCCTGCGTTACCAATGGAAAGCGGAACGTTTCCGCGTAAACGGGAAAATCAACGATTTCGAATCCCATCAAACCCGAGTGTAGCTGGTAGTATTGAACGGACTTCCGAACGGGCTTCGCCCATGCCGACATTTCATGTGGAAGTATTGAGTGGTGGTCGTGGTCGAAAAACGAATGACTATTCATCGTGGAACCACCGACCAGAACCTGGAGAACTTCGACGAGTTCATATTGATAAATCGGCCGAGCCGCTGGGTATTCAAATTCAGTGTTTGGATAGTGGGGGTGTTTTTGTGTCGACTGTTAGTGAACATAGTCTTGCTAGTCAAGTGGGGCTTCAAATCGGAGATCAGCTACTGGAAGTTTGTGGAATTAATATGAGAAGTGCTACATATCAATTGGCAGCTAACGTTTTGCGTCAATGTGGAAATTCAATTACGATGCTAGTTCAATACAGTCCTGATAGTAAGTTTTTTTTTAAAATTATTATTACCTTTATTCGCGGGTTTTATTTTGAACCAATCCTAACGAGACAGCAATGACAGCCCTTAGGCAGGTGCTGGCTTTCTTTAAAAGCCAGATGCTCCCCTAGTTAACACAGAGAGTTAAATCACAAAAGACCCCATTGGTCAGTTCACGGTAGATGCAGAGAAACGAATTCTTCTTCAAAACACTTTACAATTACTACTGAACTTGATTTTCAAAACACTTAGCTTAAAGGGTCTAGCCGTAGAAGCATATCTCAGCGGTCCCGGGGTGTTTTTAACTGACCTCAAAAAAAGGAGGAGGTTTTCAATTCGACTGTATTTTTTTTTTTTTGTTTGTTACCTCAGCATTTCCGACTGGGTGAAACGATTTTGATGATTCTTTGTTTATTTGAAAGCTTTTTCATTTTCATTTGAAGGAAATCGTTCACTTCTAAAGGGTTGAAAACTAAGGGATGAAATATTAACTTCTTATTGGATAGCTCGATTTTGAAAATTATTTTTTTATTTGAAAGCCAGTGCTTTTCGTGTGGTTTCATTTTAATTTGAAGGAAATCGTTCACTTCTAAGAGGTTGAAAACTTAGGGATGAAATATTAACTTCTTATTGGATAGCTCGATTTCGATAATTCTTTTTTTATTTGAAAGCTGGTGCTTTTCGGGGGGTCCAGTTTTAATTTGAGGAAAATCTTCCACTTCTAAGGGGTTGAAAACTAAGGGATGAAATCTTTTTATTGGCTAGCTCGATTTTGATTATTCTTTTTTTATTTGTAGAACAAAACTTTAAATTAATCTCCTATCCATTTAAAAAAAAAAAAACTCCACTCATAAGAGGTTAAAAATTAGAGATGAAATAATATTATAAATTTTTCCTGGCTAACCCGATTTTGATAATTTTGTTTCTATTGCGTACAACGTACCTTTAAATTGTTCACATTTCAATTTGAAGAAAAAAATCCACCCCTTAAGGATGAAATAGTGACATTTAACAGAATTTTGATAATTTTTTTTTTGTTGGAAAGAGTAATCCACTTAGTTTTGTTTTTACAATTAAAAGCAAAATATTTCAGCCCTTAAGGGCAAAAAGGGATGATGTAGTAACTTTTAATATTAAACGGCGCTGTCTCATATGAGCAGCGCTTTTGGAAGGTTAACCATTTTCAAGAAAATAAAATCAGTTATCAAACTTCAGATCACTAAAACGCGAGAAATAAATAAATATTATAAAAAAATGAAAAACCGACTTCAAAATATATAAAAATTCTTAAACAAAAAATGCACTAAAAAGTAACAAAATAATGGCGTATCCTTGCAGTATCTACAACTTACAAATTATTAGGATGATACAATGTACAACTATTGTTATTTTTGGAGTTGGTGTCAGTCAAGAAAATAAATATTAATGGTAATTTGTAAAAATTGTAAAAAGGTTTAGTTGGTAATTGGTATTTTGTAGTTTAAAGGTCGCTAGATATTGTTACAGTTCGAGTATATTGTTTAAAAGTTCATTTGAAAAATAATTTTCATAAGGTATTTTCGTTTTTTGCTAAGTATCAATATAGTCGTATTTCCTTGGCTGATACCAACTCCAAAAATAACAATAGTTGTACATTGTATCATCCTAATAATTTGTAAGTTGTAGATACTGCAAGGATACGCCATTATTTTGTTACTTTTTAGTGCATTTTTTGTTTAAGAATTTTTATATATTTTGAAGTCGGATTTTCATTTTTTTATAATATTTATTTATTAGCCTGACGTTTATTTTGTTCTCTTCCACATATACCTCTAGATAGGTGTAGTAAGTATACTCGATATTAAAGCGTTATCCCTTCTATTAACGGAGCTAGAGGGGTTACAAACCTTAACTAAAATTTTTTTCTCCGAAACTAATAAAGATAACGAAACAAATTTTTCAAAATAACATTTATATTAATAAATTCTATGTTCTGTATTTTTTTTTGTGCTCACATCAAAATATTTAGGTGGTAAAAAAAATAATGAAATATTAAGGGCTGTTTTTATACCTTGCTCTTAGTTGACACCTACCAAAAACATATATTTTATGCAACTATTAAGTACCTATCTACCACAAAAATTTTGAGAAAATCGATTTGGTGGAACATACTTTTAAAAAATATAATGTTTGGATAGTGACCATTAAGGGGGTATTCTAGTCTAGGGTTTTGAAAAATTCTAAAAAATTTTTTTTCATAATCCGATAATTTGTATATTCAAAAATATCTCCCTAAAAGGATTTTTTAAAATTCAAATTATTTCCGAAGTTATAGCCGTTTTAGTGTCGTGGCTATTAAACCGGTTGAGACTTAACGTAAAACTTTAAACGCGGTTTTCTCGAAACTACTTTTTTCGATGCGGTAGCCACAATATCTCAAGTTCTAATCAGCCGATTTACTTGAAATTTAGCATGAATATTCTTTAAATAGCTCTCTATCGCATGAACCAACAAAAAATGAAAATTTTAAATTTGTTATATTTTTTAAAAATTCGACCAAGTTGAAAAATGAGTGAAAATATCGACCTTTATTTTTGAGTAGCCGCCATTTTATGAAAACAATTTTGTTTTTCAGTTTTGGAGGTTCATGCGATAGCGACATTTGTACTTATCAAGAATCCATCATTGTTTAATTTTTCAAATGACCACAAGGGTAGAAATCATGGCGACGAGGACACGGTCATTTTTTTTACCCTCTACTTCAAAGACGCCTAATTCAATGAAAAAAACAAATTTTTTTTTTTAATTAATTTTGTGTACTCTCTGAATATAAATAAACAAATGATAAAAAAATGCATAGTGAAAATATCAAATGCTTTTTTTTTATCAATTGCCAAATACGCTCGAAATTCGGGCCTCTAGACTAGAATACCCCCTTAATTCTATTAAAAAGAAACAACAAATACATAAAAAAAATATTGTTTCTAAATTCCTTAATAAGTTTTGTACAGGTAACCCTCCTATAACACGGTATCTTATAACACGGTTTCGCTATAACACGATTCATAAATTGCGGGAACCCTCCTACAACACGGCATCCTATAACACGGTTTCGCTATAACGTGATGAGAAAACTGCAAATCCTTTGTACATACAACACTGTATGTACTTCTAAAAACATCAACCTTAAATGCGTGCTGGAATGAGATATGGCCCTCTTCAATTGAAACAGAAAACATCCGTGAAACATCAGAAAATGAAATTGGTGCCATATTAGAAATCGCTAAATCAATCGAAGGCGAAGATTTTGTGGATATGGCTATCAAAGACATTCAAGATTTATTAGTGGAAGAAGAAGTTGACGAAGGGGATTTGATGGAAATGGCATCCCTAGATGCAAATCGAATCGATTTTGAGGACGCTAGCTCTGATGAAGGTTGTGCAGTTAAGAATTTAACATAAAAAAAAATACAATAAGGCCTAAGTTTAGCGGAAAATCTCGAGTCATTTTTCTTGAATACAGATCCTTCTACGAAAAGAAATCGAAAATTCAAAAGGGTGCTGCAAAACTGTTTGGCTCCATACCGCGAAGTTTACAATGACCTAGTAAGAACCAGCAAGCAAATTTTGGTTGCAGATTTTTTAAGAGAGGAAAACGCACAAAAACTTTAAATAGAGAAAAAATGTTCTAAAAGTAAAGGCGTTATCGATCCACCGAAAAACGTTCTCCTTTGATTATACTGAGCAGTGACGACGAATAAATTCATTAAATTATGGTTGCGTTAGAATTAAATATTTTTTTTTTACTTTGTAATGTACTTACATTTCTATTTTTAACAAAAATTAAGTTGTTTATGTCGAATTAAAAAAAGTTGTTTTTAATAAGTTTTTGGAACGTAACCCCCCTTTTTGTACTAGCTCGGGGTCTCATGCAACACGGTTTCACACAACACGGCATTTTCTAGGAACCTAACTACCGTGTTATAGGAGGGTTACCTGTATTATAAAAATCAAATTTTAAACAATGCAACACAAATTATTACATAAAAAATATTCGTGAAATATCGCGAAACAGTCCCCGAAGACTCTTTATTTGATCCACTAATGCCGATTGGATGCCATTCGAAATATACGTATTTGGAGATACATGCTAATGGTTTGGATTTTTTTTTTGGTTTGGTTTTACATTTATTTGTCGCTTAAGTTTATATTTTAATAGGTATTTTTCTTTCTAAATATGATTGTAACATTTTTTCTAATAGAATAATTTAAGTTTTTTTGCATAATATATCATTTCGATTAATCAATCGTCATCACTGTGAATTTCAACGTATCTATACTAATATATAAAATTGAAGAGTTTGTTTGTTTGTTTGTTTGATTGTTTGGTTAAACGCGCTAATCTCAGGAACTACTGATTCGAATTGAAAAATTCTTTTTGTGTTGGATAGCTTAATTATCGACAAAGGCTTTAGGCTATACAACATCACTCTACGACCAATGGCAGCAGAGCATCAATGGAAAATGTTTCAAAAACCAGGAAATTTTTTTCCTTTTGAGAGCGTTTGTTGCCTGCCCTGCGTAAATGGTTAAAGTTACGCAAAAATCATATGTAGCAAAATTGTTCCTCTTAAAAAGGTCTAAAAAAAAAGTCCACGACGACATATGTCTATCTTTTAAGGTTAGCCCGCTATAACCTTTTTAATGGTTATTAAAGTTGTTCCAAAAATAAATCATTATTTGCGAAATTGTTTTTAGAAACATATTATTAATTCTTACCCAAATAAATACGGGTTTTAATGAAATTTGGTATGATGATAAATGACAATCTGAGTCATAAAAAAGAATACTTTTTATAACGGGAAAATGTCTCATTTATCAGGGAAATTTAAAATTGGGTTGGAACAAAAATTATGCATAAACTATACATTTTTATTTGAAAATGAATATTGGTGATATTTAAGTATGATGATAGTTAAATATGCGAATCATTATCTACAATACGTTTTATTTCGGAAAAATTTCTTATTCTAACGGGAAAATAGAAAAACTGGTTTAAAGAAAAATCATGCTGAAAGTAAACGTTTTTAGCTGATTATAATAGAGTATATTAATATTTATAACTCATAATGTCCCCAAGGCAAAAAATAATTTTCTTATCCTACAGTCTTATTTTTATGCAGGAAAAATGTGCGATTCCCGTAGGATAGATATGTTTTTATTTTTCACAGAGCAAAAGATTACCATAATTTCTTACAATAAGGTGTTTAATTGAGAGTCAGAGAATAAATATAGGCTACCTTTTATGTCAGAATATAGCACGGTTCCCGTAGGATAGGATAAGAATGGTATCCTCCAGGAACTGAGTATTTAAAAGGAGTTTCGTAAAAGTTTATGGATAAGCGTTTTAAGGAATTTTCCTCAAGAAAGATTGGTGTACCTTTTATACAGGAAAAATGTACAGGCCTGTGGGCTAGATACGTTTTTATTTTTCATGGAGCAAAAAATCGAAATAATTGTACTCTTCCCGTGGGATAACAAGACAATTGTATCTTACAGGAACCGTGTATTTAATAGATGTTTCGTAAAAGTACGTGAAATAGAGTTCTAGCGCATTATCCTCAAGAAGGCCTGATCTCTTTTTTATCCAGGAAAAATGTACTACTCCCGTGGGATAGATATCTTTTTGTTTGTCATAGAACAAAAGATTGACATGATTTTTTGCAATAGGGTAGTTAAAAGGTTAGAGAAAAATATAGATTATTAATTCGTATGTTAGAATAATGCTCGATTCTCAAAAGATAGCATAACAATTGTACTTATCCTGCAGGAATCGTGTTTTTAAAAAAGCTTTCCCTAAAGTTCGTGAAATAGCGTTTTAACACAATCATTCTAAAAAAAATTAAATAAAAATTACAATTTCTATAGCAAAATATGATTTTTAATTTAACATCCGATAACATCGGTATTCGTGCGATCTGGCTCTGTCAACTTTCTCTCTGTCTGTTGTTACCATTAGACTAGTGTTATTAATTAACACTAGATAGCATAGTTGGAACTGACATTTCCATATATAATATTATAGTATTTTTAAAGTGCTTTGTTATAGAATATTTTTTTCACGTTCCATAATTTCTGTTATAGAATATCACGAATTAGATGGTTCGGTTTCGGGTACAAGTTCTGACGATGAAGACGCCGACAACGACCATGAAGATGGTGAGCGTGATCACGCTGACCATGATGAGCCAGACAGAGATGAAGCTGAAGGTGGTGATGAAGAAGAAGAAGCAACACCACGAAACACACCACGACCCCAAAGAAAACCGTCCAATGGAAACGGAACGTTAACTCGAAGTCAAATATCACACGCCGTTTCTACATTACAACGACAAAGTGTCGCTCGGTAAGTCAAAAATTTCCATTTTTTTTTTTTTTTTTTTTGATTTCGCGTTAAATTTCTTCGTCATGAGTTCATTCGATTTTTCTTTTCTTTGAAATTAAATTTTAAAAATTCACTCATGACAACAATCTTGCCTTTCGCAACAAGGATAAGAAAACGTCGTGATTTTCCTCGTCGACGAGGTAAGATCAGACAAAAATTTGATTTTTAAAAATTTTAACTTTATCGAAATATTGATCTTGTAGAAATACGAGCGAGGAGCCAATAAAGCAAACGCCCAATATCCACGATCCCCGTTTTCTTTTTATCGAAACCCACAAGTGTTCGAATTTGGGAATTAGTTTGGTCGGCGGTAATGCTGTTGGTATTTTTGTGCATTGCGTCCAGCCGGATTCTCTGGCACACAATGCCGGTTTGCGGACGGGCGATCAAATTCTCGAATATAACGGAGCCGATTTGCGGCATGCCACCGCGGAAGAAGCGGCTTATGAACTCGCTAAACCGGCCGATAAAGTTACCGTTTTGGCGCATTACAATCTTGATAGTGAGTGTGGAAATTAAAATGGGTGATAAATGGACGATTAATTGCTTTTTTTTTTTTAAATTAGGGTATAATGAGATTAAGGATAAACCAGGAGATAGTTTATATGTGCGCTGTGGATTCGATCGAACTCTCTCCGATACGGCGTCAAATGGAAGTGATGGAGGTCTTCATCTTCGCTTTAATAAAGATGATGTTCTCTATGTTGATAATACAATGTTTAATGGAGTTCCTGGAAATTGGCGAGCTTGGAGGCTTGATAGTGAAGGACGACGTCATCAATGTGGAATAATTCCAAGCAAATACAAGTATTATTTTTTTTTTCTTATTTTTTCTTTATATTATGTGTAACACGGGAGGGACACTCCGTGTTAAACTGCGGTGCTTTTTTTTGCTATTAGTAAGGCGGTTCATTCATAGGGGCGCTAGTGTCGGCAATTTTTAACCACGCGCACGTAATTTGAATTTTATTTTATTTATTCATTTTTATTACCTAAATTTAAATTTAAAATAATTAATTCTTTTATTACATGTTAAATATTTTATTTAAAAAAATTAAATACACCTAATACATAAGAAATAATAACAATTAAATTGCTACAACAAAGTTATTATTATAAACTGATTAATTTAGTTAGAGGGGCAATGGATCGGGATTTTACAATGAATGCATGAATGTAAATATTATAAAAAAATGATAACTACTTTTCTCCAGTTTTGCAGCAGTTGTTATTCGTTGTTATCGAGTATTGAGTTTGGTGATGAAAATGACGTCTGTATTCCATTCATAATCTTGGTTATCACCAAATCTGGGAATATAAAATTACTTAACCAACTTAGAAAAATAATTTAGTAAGATAAAATATTGTTTACTTAACTTATGAGGAGGTTGTCAATCATCCTTGTTTTCGTGATTATGCTCCTTGAAATAAATTTAAACAAATACATAATTTGTTTCCGATGACTTTAATTCACACAATCAACATTTTTTTCTTAAAATGACATACCAACGCGTGCACTTTATGGAAGGACTTGACAGAAGTGGAAAATAAAAACGAATTTTTTTGATCATCGCCAATCCTCGGTATCAATCGGGAAGTTCGGAACAATTCATTTGAAGAAATTTTATCTACCTAACCGACAGAATATTGTTTCGCCATCTGTGTTTGACCCGCCTTACTAAAATTCAGGGGCACCTCACGTCTCGTAAGAGTGTCCCTCCCATGATGTGTAATGTGCAATGTATGTCGTCGCCACAAATTTCATAGACTTCAATAGACTTCTATAGACTTCAATAAATCTAATAAAATTAGTAATAAAAAAAGTAAAAAAATTTATTGATAATGCACAGATGTGAAGCTTAAAAGGCTTAAGATACTGTAAAAAGTATTTTTTACGATTGACTTGTTTAATTTATGTAAATAATTTTTTGTTTTTATTTTTTTTTTTTAGAGTTGAGGAAGAACTACTTTTACGACGAAGTTTAGGAGATTTAGAAGGTCGTGGTTCGACTTCAGCACGACGCAGTTTCTTCAGACGTAAGAAAAATAGTCGTGGAGGTTCTGGACCGGGATCAAATCGTGATAGTAAGGAATTGGCCAGTTTTTCTAATCATACCCTCGGCTGGTATTCAGACAGTGGGACTCTTCATGAAGACACGACGCTTTGTTCCTATCAACGCGTTGAACGTTTAGATTGTATGTAAAAATTTCTTTAGTTAATCAATTTTTTTTAAATTTTTTTTTTTTTTTTTTTAAGATCCTGTATATCGACCAGTTTTGATACTGGGGCCGTTAGCTGATTGTGTGGCTGATAAATTAGCGACTGATTTTCCTGATCGATTTAAGCGTTGTACGCCCGAACATCGTCACTGTGCTCAGCCCGCGCTTGAGCAAGAACTAGCTGAAAATTTGATTGTTGATTATCGACGAAAGGGAAATTACTTTGAATGTACAACCGTGGCTTCGATTAAAAGTATCTGCGATAAAGTAAGTTCTTATTTTTTTTTTTTAATTTTTCATGATATATTAGCTTTGTACGCGGATATGATTCTGAACCAGTTCAGTTACTATTACAGTGCATGCACATTGTTAAAAAGAACGCTCACAAATTAGTATATTCTAAATTTTTCGAGACCAATGTTCGTGTCCACTACAACTTCGTTTATTATCGAATCAGAATTTGTTACCGGAAAAAAATTAGCGTAGAACTTAAATTTTTTTTAAATTAAATTATATGCCAAAAAATGCTCCTTTAATGCTCCTTCAGAATCCGCAATTACTCCAGGTGTATTAATTAATTAATTATGAGTGGTGTAATTTTTGAAAAATTTGCAAACTCAACAAATAAAATCCAAATTAATAGGTTCATTCGCGGATACCATACTGAATCGGTAACGAATCAGTTCAAGACCGATTTAGGATCATCGCCAAGGTCGCCAAGCGTATGCAAGTTTATGAGCCGAGTTACGGTCCGATATTCGCGGTTCACACGAAATGCGTTCGTTACCGATTCATAATTGGTTCTAGCGATCCTCATTCGTTGTCAAACTGCGTTCACACGAGTCAACTTTAGCAGCCCGTTTTTAGTTGACCAAAAAGTTGAATGAAGAACCTCGCGTGAGAACCGTAACCAAAGTAGACTCGTGTGAACGAGGCATCTACGTCTGTCAACGTTAAATTCAATTAACAATTTTCGTGGGTTCTCGTTAATCCTCGTCTTACTTCTGAACATTTTTCACGGAAAAATGACCTTTATTCAGTTCATAAGCGTGTATGGGCTTGGCGATTATCCTAAATCGCTTAAATCCACTTGGACGGATTCGTTATCGGTTCATTATGGACCACCGCGAACAAACCTAATAAATTTTTTTAAAAACTATATGCCAAAAAATTATACTCTAGAGGCCCGAATTTCGAGCGTGTTTTGGCAATTGATAAAAAAAAGCATTTGATATTTTTACTATCCATTTTTTATCATTGTTTATTTATATTCAGAGAGTACACAAAATTAATATAAAAAAAAAATTTGTATTGAGTTATGCGTCCTTGAAGTAGAGAGGGGAAAAAAGGCCGTGTCTTCGTCGCCATGATTTCTACCCTTGTTGCCATCGAAAAAATGAAACAATGATGGATTCTTGATAAGTACGAATGTCGCTATCGCATGAACCTGCACCATTAAAAAAAAAATTCATAAAATGGCGGCTACTCAAAAATAATGACTAAGTATATTGGCTGATTAGAACGTGAAATATTATGGCTTCCGCATTGAAAAAAGTAGCTTCGAGAAAAACTCAATATTTTACCTGTACAGGTGCGATGCGCACTAAAAAACGCAACCCCTCCCGACAGCCAGACAGCCCGTATGATGTCCGGGATAGTGCGAGAGATAACATATATAAAAACTGGCCGACCTAAATTACTCTCTCGAAAACGTTGCTAGCTCTTAGACTATTACATCCAGTGGCCATACAATGATAGTTAATACTTACAGTTTTTAATTAGCGATTCCTGGTCCAAAAATAATTAAAATTTTGAAAAATCCTCTGTGAGAAAATGAAAGAAAAGAAAAATCGATTTTTTCAAATTTCTAGACTAGAATACCCCCTTAACCAAACAAACAAACGAACTCTTCAGCTTTATATATTTGTATAGGTATTGCAAAAATATAATCAGTTAAATGCGTAATCAAAAGAGCAGATTGAGAGCTATTTGGAAAAAAAAAACTTTGCAAAGATTGCAATTGTTTTGAAAATTGAATAACTCTGTAACCATTTTTTATACAGCTAGAGCAATTACGGATTCTGAAGGAGCTTTTGAGGAGCAATTTTTTGGCATATAATTTAATTTAAAAAAAAAAACTTAAACTTCATTTTTCCCATTATTAATTTTCCCTACCTATATAATTTTAAACTACATCTTTGAGATGAAGCAATCGCATTACAGTGGTACTTCGACATACGAGTTTAATTCGTTCCGCAACCTGGCTCGTATCTCGAATTTTATTTTTATCTCTATTAAAAAGATCAGATGCACGACCTGTTGCAACTTTTTTCGAGACCTTTGACCTGCTAAACCGAACTCGTATCTCGAATTTCGATCGTAACTCAAAGCAAAAAATCACTCGCTCGCCGGCTCGTATCTCGAAAAACTCGTATGTCGAGGTAGCACTGTATTTATTAACCCTAGAATTGAAACCAAGATTTAGATTTGAATAACGTCATGCGTGGAGTGAACACTTTTTCGTTTGTGGGAAGCTTTATCCCGGGATTTATTTTTAAATTATTTTCTTTTTTTAATAGAATTGTCATTGTATTCTGGATATATCGGTGACATCGGTCGAGCGGTTACATCGTCACCAAATCTATCCAATTGTCTTGTTGATCAAATTTAAGAGTACCAAGCAAATTAAGGAAGTGAAAGACACGCGCTATCCAATGGATAAAGTTTCGGCCAAAGCTGCGAAAGAAATGTACGAACATGGCTTGAAACTCGAGGCGGAATATCGACATCGAATTTCAGGTATAATTTATTTGTTAGCATTTTTTGCAATGGTTTGTCAAAATTTATTTTTCTTTTAGCTGTTATTCCAGCGGGTGTTAATATTGCCTATATGTGCACTCAGGTGAAAGCAGCGGTTGATGCCGAACAAAATAAAAGTTTATGGGTTCCATTTCAAGGGATTTAACGCAACGAATTTTAAATGAAGAAATTGTGGACCAAAATTGGAAAATTTATAAAAACTTTTTTACGAAAAGAGTATTTTATATAGAGATGTTTTTCGATTCATGACAATAATATTTTTGGTATCGAACAAAAACGGCGTAGGATCTATATGCCAATTAAAAAGGATTTGATTTTGACTAAACAAAATATTTAGGCATTTTTATATAATATCTTTATATTGATTTATAAAGAATTAGTAAGTAAGAACGATCAAATTTACATATAATATGTATAATATATTAAATGAAACATCGAATTTTATTAAAAATGTAATACTAAACTACCTACCCCCCCCCCAAGTTAATGTACCTTAATCTAAGTATTATGAAAATTTGGTAGCTTGGTGCAATAAAGCATAGTCTCATAGAATATTTTACATCGTAACACTAATAATTTTAACAAATATCGGCTTCCTTAATTTATTTATATAATAACGCTAAATTTTCTATGTATTCTATATTTTATAAATCTTTATAGTTTCTTACAAGTAAACGGTGGTAATTGATTTTTTCGTATTTTTCTAAAAAAAAAAAAGAGTTGAAAATTTATACTTGTATTATTAGTCTCTTTTGTATTAAAAAAAAATGTGATTTTTGATATTTAAATGAAAAAAAAAATCATTGGTAGCTGAATTTTTCAAATTCTATTCTACGTTTGTGTCTAATCATTTTCTTTATAAAGAGCTAGAAAACCAAAATAAGAGAAAAAAATATTTTTAATATTATATTATTAAATTTATTATTTTTATTATTTTTTTTTTAATAAGAAAAAATAAAATTTGTATTTTGACCACGTATTTCATTGAAAATTTTTGGTTTCCAGTTCCAGTCATTTTGTTCCTGTCTATCCCATTGATCAATCATCTGTTGTAGGTTTGTACATTTGTAACAAATCTAATAGCACTGCGGTCTATTTGGCCCTAATAACTGAAACATAAAAATTTTTAGGTTCAGCCCAATTAGGGGCCATCCATAAATGACGTGACCCGTTAAGGGGGGAGGGAGGGGGTCTACGAAGTGTGACAGGAGGGCGGGGCGGGGGGCTTTCTAAATTTCGTGACGTCACATTTCAAAATCTATTTTAATCTAAGTGTTTAAAGTAGTGGGTTCAAAGTACATGGACTCAAGATGATTAAGTTTGATCTTTAATTAATATAAGGTTCGTTCGCGGATGCGATAATGAATCGGTAACGGATCAGTTCAAGACCGATTTAGGATCATCGCCAAGCGCATGCGCAGTTTATGAGCCGAGTGTTACGGTCCGATATTCGCGGTTTACACGAAATACGTTCGTTACCGATTCATAATTGGTTTTAGCGATCCTCAGATTTTTGTTGGATGAAAAATTCGATTCTCTTACTTGACGGGCTTAGAGACACTACGCATATCGTTTCCTCTGTTTTACCTTATTGAAAAACATTATAAAATATTTTGTAAGTATTATATTTCCAATATTAATAAAAAAATGCATTTTTTACGAACTTATAGTGATTTATATTTTTTTTTTATTCATTTATTTCGATTTTTTTTTATTTTCGCTTGTAGAGATTATATGTATATAAATAGTTTACTCTATTTTAACTTATTTAAAAAAAAACATTTAATAATAATAAGAATTGGTTGCGCCTGCGCACTAGTACGGTCAAATACTATCTCTCTCGGCATTTAACATAGCTGATTAACGGTCTGCAGATGCGTTTGCCGTTTTGAATCTAAACAGTGAATTTAATTGTTACTGATACTTTTCGTGAGTTATTTTGAATTATTGACCCAAAGGTCATACAAATGTTCTGTTCTTTAGGATAAGAACTATTTTCGTGGTTTTTAAATACATTATATGATGCGGTTGTTGATGATTTTTGTAAGAAGGAGCGTCGAATAAGGCTAATTTAAAAAAAAAATAAATTTTAAAAATGTGGTTTTTATACCCCCCCCCCACTTATAACCGCATGCCCCGTTTCAAAAGTCACCGCACGCCACTGGTATGTATGTATATTATATATGTATTGAGCCTGCACCAAAATTTAAAACAAAAAACCATTTGCCTAATTTTTTCAATTTTTTACGTAACATTAGTTTCGTATAAATCGGACAAATAATTTTCAGGGGTAACTAAGACACCTGGGATACCTATTCCTGTTAAAATCTCACCTTTCTAAAAAAAAAAAAACTCTTAAAAAGGAAAAAATCCAATTAAAAAATTTCCATGAAGCCACTGTAACCCCTACGAATTATCATACGAGGTAAAACAAAAAAAAAATTTATTCACTAAGAAAATATACAAATAATAAATACTATTAAATAATAATTAATTGGCGGCACAAATACTAAAAAAAATTTTACAGCTTTTTTTTTTATTAAATTCTTTTACATATAAATAATAATAATTATAATAGCTCTTAAAAATTTGTTTTAAATATTAGTGGAAGTAATAATAAGTTTAAATATAACCCAGATCTTTCTTTAAGTTGCATCTCTCATAATTGCCATAATTTCAAATGTAAATAATTGATATTATTTACCAATTGATCGATTTAATATAATCATAAAAATCAATTTGTAAATTCCCCCATACAACAACAAACCAAAATGTTTTAAAGGAAAAAAAAATAATTAAAGTAAATCACGAGCCTTCCTCCAGTTTTTTGTCCCACTTGAAGCTAAACAATGGCATTTTTTTTTGAAAGGGGTATTATTGGGGGTCGTTGTCTGGATTTGTGAGTAGGTCAGGCCTATACCAGATCGGGTCGATTTTCGCTTGTCGAGCTTGCACCCGAGGCATTCGGGGTCGCTGTGGGGTTCGTTGACGTGGTGCTCGTTCTCGAGGACTGCGCGATGTCACTCGAAACTCAAATGGTAAGTCGTAACATTTACAAACGCAGCATGAGGGTAGGCGGAACCAGTCGGAGAAAATGCCACGACATTCATTGTTCGGATCGTAGGCAAGGAGACGATGAAGACGGTATTGTTGCTCGCAGCGGCATCCGTCACGACAATACATTTGCTTTTGTTCGTGAAGACATTTTTCCCAGTGGACGTATTGTTCGAATGGATATAGATTGAGTAAAGCCAAAATTTCACCTCGAGTATTATTGGCCCAGAACGGGGCGACCACCTCTTCCTTAACTGGACAAGCATTTCTAAAAAAAAAATATTAATCTTCTTATATTACAGTAAATCCATCGAATATAGGGGTCACTGTGGGAAAGATCGGGTAGTTCTAATTTTTTGATATGTTGTTACCATTCTGCTTTAACTAGTAGGGGAGAGTTGGGTAATATCGCGCCCCTAATTACTTGGACCTATAATTAAGACAGAGTTTGATGTACAGATTAAAAAATGCAGTTAAGTAGTAGAGAATTTGTTTAACTACACAAACAGCATGACAAAATTTTTAAAAAAAAGTGGTTGCGTGTACTTATGTACGCGCGTGAGAAATTATACTTCTTTGGTATCATTAAAAATTTTATTAATTTTATTCAAATAACCAATTTTAAAAAACTGTAATTTAATATTTAATAATAATAATATATATATTTAAAGATATAATTATTAAAAATAAAATTAAGAGAATAATATTTTAATTTGTATCAATAAATAACATCCCAAGAAAACGGAAAGACGTTTATAAAATTTGTTAGGATCATTTTTCTGGTTAACAATTCATGCATGTCATGAAAACGAAGCTGCTTTATAGAAATTGCAAAATAAAATAAGTAGCTACTTGTCAAAGTAAATATCTTAATCTTATTCATATCTTCTGTTACTAAATTATTATTCTAAGATGGTTAAATCATTTCAGAAACCCCAGATTTTGTGATAACTAAGAATATGCAAGGAATGCAGACGTCATTTTCTTCATTAAACTTCAAAAAGTACCTATAACAACTACTGCAAAATTCGAGAAAAGTAATAACTTATTTATTAATAATATGTGTCATTTGTATATATAATTATTTTTAATTTAAATATAAAAATAAATAAATAAGTAAATAAATACAATAAAAATTCAAATTACGCGCCAAGAAACCCAGTGGTTTTGCGGCCTACTTCATTTTGTTAATTTTTGTCTCAAAATGGCCGCCCATCTAAAAATTTTACTCTCATCATTTTTTCATAACGCGCCTAAAGAAGTATAACTTCAAAAATTAAACAGAAAGTAGTAATTTCGATATTTTAAAAAAAATGGAAGAGCGTGGTATTATCAGACAGATTTGATAATATCGTGTGGAGGTTTGATAAAACCATGTCCGTAATAATATCGTGAATTTCTTTGAGTAACCTTAGAATTAATTTAAAAAAAAATAAAGTTTAACCAAATCCAGATAATCCTTCTTTAACTTAAGATGTTATTTTAGAACAAGATAAATCAACTCTAAAACATATAACAAAATAATGACAGAAACTTAGATTCGTTAATTCAACAAAAGTTATGTCCTACATTTATTATTTTATTAATGTCTAGGTAGTAAAATTAGCAAATCTTTGAATGAAGTAAAAACTGGTAAGTTTCAGTTATACCTATAACCAGTCTTATTATGAGACTAGTTGCACTAATCAATGCAAAAATCGCGCAGAAAATGTTGTACGCGGAATTGACAAACTCGATACTTTCATTTTATAACCTCAAAATAATACAGTAAAATTAATCGTGTAATCAACTCCATTTGGGCATTAATTCTACAATATGTACGCATTAAAATTGAAGGAAACAAAATGTTACAATATAAATACAGAATAACTTTACTCTTGTCAAAAATACCCGTCAAATTATAAGAAACGACAGTAAAACTTTAAACGATGTGATATTATTCTGTCGCTGCTCGGAGCATACTGGTATACTGGTCGTGCGCGCGGGGAGGGGTAAGCGCCCCGATCTATGAATTTTAAGTCTTGGATAACACTAGACGTGTTTGGTTTTTACAATACGTTGATGCGCGGAATAATCAGACACGCGGTATTATCCGACTCTCCCCTACATAATTTTTACACACCAAAATGTATTCAGTGAACTACTTAACCGAGAAATAAAAATACTTACACTCCCTTCAGTTTCATCGGTTCTGGGTCTGATTCATCTTGATCTTGATCCATATCCTGGAAGAGCTGACCCTCCATTTCATCAGTAATCGAAACATCTTGATAATCCTGACTGTTATAATGATCCGGTTCTTCCATGGATGAGGACGACGTCAATTTAGGAGTTGTATTTTCCATGTTTAAGCTGGCCTCTGTTAAAGAATCCGATGAATCTTCGACTGTCGTTGAAGTTTCCGTTGTGGTTTCTTCAGATGTGGTAATATTTTCCGATTGTTGAACCGTCTGTGAAGTGGTCGCTTCCGTAGTCGAGGCCGTAGACGCAACAGGAGTTGTATTTATCGGAACTGTTTGATTACTTGAAAACGTTCCATTTCTCGAATCGCTTTCTTCGAATATAACAATCGTATAGTTGTTAACATTGAAGACTCCATTACTTTCCAAATCATTTCCGATTACTTCTTGAACTATTGGATCGGGTCCTTGATTTTTCATATCGATTGGATCTCGATGCTGAATCGGTTTTTGAGTAGTTGTCGATGTTAACGCCTGTCGAAAATATGCCATGGTAAAAAGATCATTTGGTCGAAATTCTGCATCGGCAAACGTGAATTTCGTGTTCATTAAAACATCGCGATCGTCTTGTCGTAACAAACGAGAATTAACTCGTCGACGATCATTTTCGTCGTAAAATTCATTTTCATCGTCTGCGACGTAAATGTTTGCGTTCATCTCGTTGGAGTAATACATTCTCGGGGCGCGTTTTTGACTAGATTCCACGGGATCCGGTGAATATAGCTCGTTATGATCGAAACCAAATTGATGGTCAGGGGAATACATATCGTCGATGTCTCCGTCGAAACGACGTCCTTGAGCTTCTGGAAGTACTTCGTTCGATTCGAGTTCGCGTTGAAGCACTGAAATATGGCGTTCATCACCGTACATGCGACGCATTAGGCCATGGTTTTCTTGAACAAAACGACGAACCGCTTTCCATGGATATGTTTTTCCTGCGACCGTGCACCAACTTTGTTGATTGAAATCGCATGGAAGATCACGGGCGCGCTCTTGCCGTAATTCACGGCCACATGCCGAGGCTGAATCAAATCCGTATTCAGAGGCCGTAATTAGTTTTATTAACGTTATCTAAAACAAAAAGAATACATACATTAAATTACATCTAAATTTTTTTTACCAAATTTTATTTAATATATCTTTAGTTTAAGTGATAAAATACGCAAATAAATATCTATATAAATAAAATGATAGCTGTTTTCCAATGTTCGCTTTTAACTCAAAAACTACTGGATAGATTTCGATCAATTTTTTTTGTTTTACTTCTTATATACTTGGTCCTAACCTAAAAAAAGAATTATCACGATATTTTAATTAAAAACAAAGTAATTAAAGTCTTAAAAATGTGATTTTTACAAACAAAATGCGTGAAGCGGTGAAATGTTTGTTGGTTTGATAGAGTGGGGCAAACAATGTAATGCGCATGGTCAGGAGAGAATATGTTTTACCTTCCACTGCCTACTGATTATTTTATATTTGAGTGTAGACTTAATGCAACCCAACGAGATATTAGATTAATAAAGATTTTTTGAACTCCATTTTCTATTTGTTTAGCAGTCTTTAAAATAATTTTTGTAGCTTTTTTTAAATTCTCTTTTCGCATTTTTTATATTTTACTGTAAATATAGATTGAAAATACATTTTTAAGTTACAACCGTTATAATAATCAAATTATATTTCAACACTCCATTTTATTATTGCATACATTTTTTAACCAGATAGAGTTACCTAAGTTAGCAAGAAACATTTTTTTTTTGACGTGATAACGTCTTGTAAATTGATGAACTACGACAACAAGTCTGAAAAAGTTCGGCCATTTTGTCACGTTACCTATATTTGAACCTGTGCGTGCAAGCGAGAACGCGATACAAGTGATAGAGAAGCCCGATATTATTGTTGAATCCTAGGCAACGTAGGGATGGGCAAATGTATAAAATATATCGATATATATCGATATTTACAAGCAATATCGATAGATGCAGAGTAAAATATCGATACTTCGATACATCGATATTTTCATCTCAAAACGCGATTACTTGAAAAATTGTCAATAACTATAAGTGGAATAAATTATAATTATTATAAAATATAATAAAGCTCTTTAAAAAATATCGAATGTGATATTCGGAAATAAATATCAACTATCGATATTTTGATATATCGATAGTTGGTGCCCTTACCTAAGACAACGTGTTTTGTGTTTTTCTTTTACAATTTACTTAATAAGATTTAATTGATTTTTTCCTTCATAATTTTCAGTCTGATTTCATTTTGAAAAAAAATGTTAATTTTCAATTAACTCCTTTGTATTATACAAAGTAATGACAATTCAGTGATAATAGTTCAATTCATAAAAGTACGCAATTTTTCATCAATTAGGTGTTCTTTATGACGTTATCACGTAAAACTATCGTCCGTAAACCGACTTTACAGACAACAAATTTTTTTAATTAAACTATATGATGAAAATTTCTCTCTTAGAATCCGCAATTTCTCCAAATGTATAGTTATTAATTGATTAATAATTAAATTAAAAAAAAAATTCAAACTCAATAATTAAAATCGCTATAAAACCAAAAATAATTTTTAATTTAAATTGAAATTTTTTTTTTCGAAGCTCTATCTTTTCACTACGCAAATAAGTGATCAAAATTTTGCAATATTTTTAATAATTAATTATTTGTAACTATTTATACATGTATTGTTGTACTATGATCATGTCATCAACTGTCGTTGGATCTTTTGCATTGAAAAAATTGAATTACTTATTAACTATACACCTAGAGCATTTAAGGAACAATTTTTTGAAAAAAAAAAATATTAAAAACAGTGATTTTTTTTGATTACATTGCAATTTTTATTGTTGAATTTACAAATTTTTGAAAAATCAGTTACCAAATTACTAATAACTGTACACTTAGAGCAATAGCGGATTCTGATGGAGCAATTTTTTGGCATATAGTTAAAAATGTTCTCTGCTAAGTTCTTTCCGGTTATTTTTTATATACTTTTGCGTCCAATTTTTAAATGTTTTTTCTCAGTAAATTAAATATGTTCTTAACATAATAACCCACGCAGACGACGTCGCGGGTATCAGCTAGTTTAATAAATAAAAGGCGCATTATTATAAAAAATTAATTGAGTTTCGTTATAAAAGAAATGAATAATTAATTTTCTTATACCCTCTCTAATTCAAATTATTATTGTTAAGGTATTTTGGGTATTTTCTTTACCGACATTTTTTGAACATCGAAAACAATGAGTGCAAGCGACGCAAGTAGTGTTCATTTGTTTTTTTTTATAGCGTCACATCGTTTTGTGTAATTCAAAATTTTAATTTAAGATATTAATTAAATAAAGTGCTTAATTAGTGGTGATTTATTTGAACAGTAATTGTAAAAGTGTTTTCAATGTGTGATAGTGAAGACGATGCAGAATTTTCAAGAAATTAATCAAGGTATGTGGTCTTTATAGTAAAGCCCATTTCCTTAAGTGTAGGTATACCTCCTATATATGTATGTCATATTAAATTTTTTTTAAAATATTTTTGCTTTGATTTAATCAAGTATACATAAAAAAAGCTGTTTAAATAGTAGGTACATAAAATAAGTAATAAATAGTATGCACTTTATAAATATTACTTAACAACTTTTTTAAAAATTTATCTAATTTTATATCTATGAACTTTAGATTATACTACAGATTATGTAGGTACTGTTTATTAATTATCTTAGGGCATTTATTTTATATGTTCTTTATCTTAATGGCATATTTCAAATTATTTTGGGTGCATATCCTTATGATGGAAAGCTATCTTACCTATCTTAGTTTTTATAAAATTTAAAAGATCAGGTTCGAATAACCTATCGGCCTGGCATTTGGATGGAATCTTACAATTTAGATCTTATTCAATTACCGATATTTTATATTTTACAAGTATATTCAGAAAGTAGTGGTCTTACACATGTAAATTTTTACATTACTAGTCTTTAGATTTAAACATTATTGTAGCCGTGGTACTTATAGTTGGTTAGGTACTGAGGTAAAATCAAAATCAGATTCAACAAACGTATTTAGAAATGAGTGGTGCATTCTGTATTCTTATGCATGGGAAATTAATACAAATACTAAGTAAGTAATTATAAATTGATGAACTACGACAGCCAATCTGAAAAAACGAACACGTTCCATTTGAGCCTGTGCGTACAAGCGAGAACACGATACAAGTGATAGAGAGGCACGATATCATTGTTGAATCCTAGACAACGTGTTTTGTTATATTTCACAAATACGATTCACTAAAATTCACAATACAAATTATAAATTCAAGTAAAAATAAATGTAAAATCACAAAACAAAAAATCCAAATTCTTAATTTTGTATCTCCAGATACGTATTTCAAACGCCATGAGTTCGTCATCAGTGTATCAAATTAAGGTGTCTTCAGGACAATTTCGTGCTGATTCATTAATCAATTTATTACTTTCCTTTACTACTATATAGATAGTAAAGGAAATATTGTAATCGAGTCGAATTTTCGAATTTGAGCTTTCACCGTAAATACATTTTTTGAGGTTCCCTGAGGACAAAAAAGTGGTTTTTAGAAACATGTCTGTGTGTGACAGCCATATCGGATCGAAAGCTTTATCCGAATTTCACCAAACTTGGAATCTCGCCTCCATATTATACCTAGTTGTGCCGCGAAGCTTTTGGTTGCAATCGGTTAACCGAAAGCTCCGAAAACAGCTCCAACGATTTTCTTTAAACTTTCTATAGTTCTTAGACTCGTTAGTGGCTACAACTTTTATTTCAAACTTTTTCCTGGGAAAATTCGAATAAGGACGGTTCTGGGGTGAAGGTTCGGAATTCGTTACTTTCTTTTACTACTGCTTATATATAGTAAAGGAAATATTGTAATCGAGTCGAATTTTTGAATTTGAGCTTTCACCGTAAATACATTTTTTGAAGGTCCTGAGGACAAAACAGTGGTTTTTAGAAACATGTCTGTGTGTGACAGCCATATCGTATATAAAGCTTTATCCGAATTTCACCAAACTTGGAAATTTGCCTTCATACTATGTCTAGTTGTGCTGCGAAGCTTTTGGTTGAAATTGGTTGACCTGAAGCTCCATTTTATACTAAGAGTTTTTGAGCTTTTTCAATTATTTTCGAAAAAGGCTCCAACGATTTTCTTTAAACTAACTATAGTTCTTAGACTCGTTAGTGGCTACAACTTTTATTTGAAACTTTTTCCTGGGAAAAAGGACGGTTCTGGGGTTACAGGTTGAAATTCGTGTTTTATACATATAGGCTGTATACATATCACCTTCTTTTACTGCTATATAGTTAAGGAAGTATTGTAATCGGATCGAATTTTTCATTTCGTGTTTCCACCCAAAATACACGACCTGAGGTCCCCTGAATCCAAAAAATTGGTTTAAGAAAGATTTCTGTTTTTTTTTTTTTTTTTTGGTGTTTTAAGTCGCTTTAACAGCTAAGGTCATATCACGACTGTCTAAACACAGAAACTTTCTGTTGGTCAATTATATCTTAGATCTAGATTCTTAAGTCTAGGATTCAATGGGGATCAAACCCAGAACCACTTGACGCATGAAGTGGAGAGAACTACTGCTCTAGCCACTGCGCCAATAGGTGGCTCGATTCTATGTTTATGTATCCGAATTTTACCAAACTTGGAATTTAATTTGCATATTATATTCAGTTGGGTCACAAAGCTTTTGGTTGAAATCGGTTAACCGACAGTTCCATTTTATTCTAGGAGATTTGGGATTTTTCCAAGTTTTTCGAAAACAGCTCCAACGATTTCCTTTAAACTTGCTGCAGTTCTTAGACGCATTAATGTCTACAACTTTTATTTGAAACTTTTTCCTGGTAAAATTCAAATAAAGACGGTTCTGGGGTGAAGGTTGGGAATTCGTATATACATATAGCCCTATAGGTTGTATGCATATAGTTCTGTTTATATAGTTATAAAGTGCTTATAGTGCTTTGAACCAACAGCGAGTTTCATAAAAGAAAGTAAAAGAAAGTACGGTGACGCCTCGCAGTCAAGTCCAATATATATGGATAAGCCTTGTTACTCGAGCCTAAACAACGATAAATCATTGTATAAACTGCGAGAAAAAGATTCTTTGATTTGCGCGAGTTTTCTTTGTGTGATACTTTTGGGAAACGAATTAACCGCATTAATCAAGAGATGATTGAGAAGTGATGAACAGTAAACTATTCAAGTTTGCTACCAGGAGGCTATTCAAATTTTTCCGCCACTATTGATCCATATAAATGCCCTAGTTCACAATCATGTTAATTACATTTTGTTGCCACTGAAATTATGGTCTTATGATTTCTATTCGTATCTTATTGTATTTGAAATTTTGGCTCCAAATTAGGAGCCCCTCAAATCTACCGCCCTAGATTACAGAAAACTTAACCTACTAGTTAAACCTGCCACTGGATAGAAGGTTACTCTATATGAACAACAGTAGAGCTTCAGAAGCTATTTTTATTAGCAGCACTCTTTAATAAATTTTAGTTGCATACTTTTATGATTAAAACAAAATACCTATAGTTGGGGAGCCCAAGCGGGGATTTCGGGGGGATTTTATGGGGGGATACCTTGTACCCAGTTAAGTATTTCCACCAAATATGAGCCTGATAGATATGGCCGTCTGTAAAGGATAAAGGATCAGATTAGTAAAAAAAAATTGATCACCTGAAATTCTCGAGCTCGTCAGTTTAAGGTAGGGTGAGTTAGTTACATGCTGAAAGGTGTATATTCCACTAATCTGACAATTTGAAAGTGACGTAAAGAAGAGGGAGGGCTACAAAGTTGTAAAAAAAAAACGTCATCTCGACATTCTCGAGCATGGCTAAATTTTTGTTTTATTTTTAAAAGAATAATTCAAGAATTACGAAAAATATATAATCTGACGATTTCCACAAGTCGAAGTAACAAAAAATCATCGATAAAGTTTAATGGGTGCAGCTGCGTGATGCATATATTCGAAAATTTCCAAAAAAAAGTTTCAAATTAAAGTTGTAGCCATAAATGAGTCTAAGAACCATAGTAAGTTTAAAGAAAATCGTTGGAGCCGTTTTCGAAAAAAATTGAAAAAGCTCAAAAACTCCTTGAATATAGTAGAGCTTTCGGTTGACTGATTTCGGCCAAAAGTTTCGCGGCACATCTAGGTATAATATGGAGACTAAATGCCAAGTTTGGTGAAATTTGGATAAAGCTTTCGGTACGATATGGCTGTCACACATGTCTGTGTGTGAGTGTCAAAAGGTCAAAAACTCCTAAAATAAAATGGAGCTTTCGGTTAACCGATTTCAACCAAAAGCTTTGTGACCCAACTGAATATAATATGCAGATTTAATTCCAAGTTTGATGAAATTCGGATAAAGCTTTCGATACGATATGACTGTCACACACTCACACACAGACATGTGTGACAGCCATATCGTATCAAAAGCTTTATTCGAATTTCACCAAACTTGGAATTTGACTTCCATGTTATAACTAATTGTGCCACGAAGCTTTTGGTTGAAATCGGTTAACCAAAAGCTCCACTTTATTCTAGGAGTTTCTGACCTTTTTCAATTTTTTTCGAAAACGGCTCCAACGATTTTCTTTAAACTTACTATAGTTCTTAGACTCATTAGTGGCTACAACTCTTATTTGAAACTTTTTCTTGGGAAAATTCGAATATAGGCTGTATGCATATATACAAAAAAAATTTTTGAATTATTTTCAGATTAGGTGATTCCCTTCTGATAACCGTCAGATTATGAGACAGCATGTCTAAGGCAGGCATAAAGATTAACCATATTTATCTTAATCTGACGCGCTTGAGTATTTCAAAATGACGATTTTTTTGCACATTTTAATAATGGCAGCGCGTTTGCGTCACATTCAAATCCTCAGATTATATCGTCAGAGGTTTATCTTAGGTTCACTTAACATCCCCTTAGAAAATCTGACGCCCTCGATTCAATTTTTTTTTCTTCATTTTCAACCCTTACGTACGACCACCCCCGTCATGTAAACAATCAGATTAACATATGTACATTTTTAAAAATACGTAGGACATGGATCTATCAATATCTGACGCGCTCGAATATGTCCATGTAACAGGTTGTTTTTACATTTTTGAAAATCTATGGCTGCTCCCCCCACCGCTAAAAAGGTATATTATATGACATTTTTTCTTTTTATCATCTAAGCTTCGCAACCCAATGGGTCTCGATAACGCTCGAGTAAATCCCGATTTAGCATCGTAGGCTTCCTTACTACTATATAGATAAACTAATTCTAGTCTAAAACTAATTCTAGAACTGAAAAAAAAATGAGAAAACCAAGAGTCCTTTAAATTACATTAAAATATCATAATATGAGGGGCGGTGGCTGGTGAATGTATAGAATGCAAGAATATAGTAGGTATTTTTTCTTGTTTCAGTTCATAAACATTTTTTATTAGATTTATTAATTTTATGAGGCAATTAAAACTAAGTAGTACCCTAGTTTTATCGGCAACTTCGTTGGTGATCTGTGCTAATTTTTTCAACAAGTCGAAACTGGCAAAAGGCGGCTTTAATCACGGCCGTTTATTCATTAAACAAACTGAACAATTTCACATGGAGCAGGTGCGTGAATGAGAGACTCCAACATGAATGAATACCAACGGGCCAACAAGTATTTTATTGATGATGGGTCAGTCAAGACTTGAGACCCAGCCAGCCAGACCCACTGGACCCAGTCTCTCTCACTTACTTTTACCTCCGCTCACTTGTCGCACTTCTTCTCTGTCCAACATACCGGTTGTTACTCGATCGAATATAATTACGGGACTGAAAACGTAGTATGACTTGGCTGATTTCCTCATTGATTTAAAAAAAAAAAAAAAACCTTCGCCAAAAAAATTAGATAAAAGCAAGATAATTGGCCTTTTTCAGTCTCTTTTAATTGTTAAGGCCACGTTGCGTTGCCCCGAGGTAAATGACGGCGTAGACTGGAGGAAGTCTTCGCAGGTCTTCGATGCAACAATGGGAGAAAAACTGTAAATCATTTGCGGCTTTTGCAGCTCACACACTCACACACACGTGTCTGGGTCGCTGGGTATATAGTTCAATTAGTGCTGTCTTTATCGTCAATTAACATGAAACGATCACGATCTTGATCTCTTGAGATCAAGACAACTCGATCGAACAATTTTCTTAAACGATTTAAAAAATCAATAATTTATAATATTTACGACATCCAATTTGAGTCTATGAGTTATGACGTAATTCACAAATCATAAACTGTGAGAACTATGATGCTACGAGGCAAAATTCTAGCATTTATAAATCATATCAGAGCGGAAATATCAAACAGTTCTCGCCGATTTAGTTATAGGTTAATGTGATTAAGGCCCTCAAGTTGTTCAAACATGAATTTAATTTAGATTTTTTTCGTCTACTTTTAAACACATCAGTATTAACCGTTAATATATAAAATGGGTATCCATATTAAATAATAAACTGGCTGTCATAATTTTACATGTGGTGATGTTTTGCCTCAAGTATCTTTTTGTTGTAAGACAGGTGTAGTATCTATGATGATATATTTTTTTATAAAGATTAGATCGAGTTTAAATGCAAAAAATGTCAAAAATAAATTCCATTATGGAAAAAGGCATAAAGCTATGAGGATTTTTGTTGGAATTTTTTTTTTTTTTGATAAATAACCACGAATTTTAATTGCAATTAAAGGTGAAATTTGAAAAAAAATGTTGATTATTCTTAATAGGAAGTTTCCTCATTTAAACAATAAAATGTTTTTTGTTATACTTAATAACATCTCGCTGAAAATTGATACTAAAGTTTTATCGTCCTACATTTCCATTAGTGTATTTTTTCCCTGTACCCCTTAGATTGATAGGAAGATTTAGTGTAAAACTACGTTCAATATAATCTTTCAAAAAACCTTTTTTTCGAAATACCACCTATAATTCATGATTGAATTCCATTTAAAGACTTTGCTTCTTTATACAATTTGTCTTATCCTTTTGGCTCTTGCATTAAAAATGCACATTCATGGATGTATGGAAGATACAATCGAAGAACACTAATAATACATTAATATTTCCTGTTTGTAGCTTACTACGAAGTAAATACATACCCTTAATACTCAAAGAAATATTTAAATTCTTGTTCGCGAGGCGTCACAGTACTTTCTTTTATGGTACTCGCTGTTGGTTAAAAGAACTATAAGCACTTTATAACTATAATATACTAGCTGATACCCGCTCGCTTCATTGAGTGTATCTAAATTGAACTGATTGATTAAAAGATTCCATACGTTCATAGAAAAATATAAAAATTAATCCATTTTGACAGAAAAAGACGATAGATACTTTCAGATTTTAGATCCAAAGAAAGTTCATCAAAATTCATAAAACTACTTTTCAAGAAAGATACATGGAAAAAAATGTGTTGTAGTTTTAACAACATTCTTTGTTAATTTTACTACATTTACTAATATTATATAGTAGTTTTATTATATTTACAACACTAACTAATAAAAATTTAGTTGCATTTTTGACACTTGCATTTATTTGTCAAAATTATTGGTTATGTTGTACGCGCCGCATGCGCAAACGCCAAAATTTGTTAATTGTACAACACTCAGCAGTTGTAACAGCTACATATATTTGCTACACTATGGTAGTAAAAAATAGTATACGTTAGAGCTGAATATTACACAGTGTGTTATCTAATGTTACATTTGTGGTTATAGTGAGCACAAAGTGCAGTAAAATATTACTAGTTTAGTGTTGTAAATTTTACACCACTATTTTTTTCCGTGTATGTTGGCTACCTCACATCAGCTTCTATACGATCTTTATTAAAAAAGTACCTGTATTCCTTCATTTAAGACTTGAAAATCTTTCATACCAAATGTCATTTAAAACCGTTCACTTATTTTAGGGGGCATCCATTAATTATACGAGGCGTTTTTTGCAATTTTTGAAATCCCACCCCCTCCCCTCTGGTAAGATGTCATGAGATTTGGCATAATCCTTTCCCTCAACCCGCAATCTAATGTGATATTTTTCAAAGCGTGTTTAAAAAAAAAACGTGATATTTGCGAGACCTTTGCTTTCCCCAAAGTAAGATTAGATGAGATTCGGTTCGACCCCTTCGGCCCCTGAACGCCTCACGTAATTAATAGATGTTCTCTTAAAAGAATAGATTAGTAGCTATCCTATAGGATCTTTAGCAAAACTTCATAAAAATTCGTTCCGTTAAGTAATTGTTAATTTTTTGAAATTTTTAGTTTATTATTTTAATACGTTTATTTCTAATTAATATCTTCGACAATGAACAATGAAAAAATTTAAATATTTAAAAAAAGTTCATTATTAATTGTATCAGGTGTTAAATTGAATTAATATTTATTTTTCAGTAAAAATTGTCAATATTTAAATTTCAACTTTGTAGAGATTTCTTTTGTTTTTGTGTAAAATTGGTTAGGCCTTCTTGAGGAAAATGCGTTAAAATTCCATTTTACGAACTTTACCGAAACTTTTTAAATGTACGGTTCCTGTAGGATATAATTGTTTTGCCATCCCATGGGAACCATGCATTATTCTAACCTTAAAAGTAAACTTTATCATTCTCCCCCAAACTACCACATTGCAAAAATCATATCAATTTTTAACTCTGTGATAAACAAAAAACATATCTATCCCACGAGAATAGTACATTTCTCCTGAGTAAAAAATAGATCAAGTCTTCTTAAGGAAAATGAGTTAAAACTCTATTTCGTGAACTTTAACGAAACTGCTTTTAAATACTCGGTTCCTATAGAATACATACTTGTTTTACTATCCCATGGAAACCGTTTATTATTCCGGTATGAGAAGTAATCCATATCATTTTCTGGCCCCTAAACTACCACATTACAAAAAAGGAAGTTAATCTTTTGCTCTGTAAAAAACAAAAAAATATCTATCTCACGGGAACCGTACATTTTTCTGGATATAAACAATGCACATTTAATAATAAGGATGTATAGAAGGTACAATCAAAGAACACTAACAATTCATTAATATTTCCTCCTGTTTGAAGCTTGCCACGAAGTAAATACAACAGTTAAGCACTTTTCGGAATAAAAATAAAAATTACAGCTTTATTAGAAACATAACTTAGTAATTCTACATTAAATGTCTATTATAATTTGAAATCAAAAGAATCATTTTTGGAATATCCATCTATAGTAAATGTAAAAAACCTGATTTTGACCACCATTATGTCACATAGATATCCTGTAGCGGAATCCCAGATGCCGAATTCTCCTTATTATGAGACAATGCTTTTCTAAGTCCTCATTATTACCATCAGCATCTATGCAGAAGTCTTCAAAATCTATACCAGTCAATGAATAGTTATTGTCTTTCTGAAGACTTTTCCTCTAAGCCTTTTAAAGTCTTTCCTTGTACTTTTTGGTTTTTTTCGTCTCCCTTTTTCTTTTTTATTTTCCCTTTTTTTTAAGATCTTGTTTTGATTTTTTTTTGAGACTGTCTTTAATTGGTGTGGAGGTCAGAATGGTAGACTTTTGCTTTTTTCGACCTTGTGACTAACATATAGTGTTTTGGCATGGTGGTAGGCAAATTGATAAAATTTTCAACACTTGGTCTTGACGAAGTTTTTACGACGTACAATTACATCAAGTTGATATAAAAACAACAAACAATCGTCTTGTACAAAAGCCGCGTGCAGAATGACGGTGCAGAGCACTCGTCGGTCGGGGGCAATAAGGAGCAAGACTAAGTACACTTCACACGCGTATAGGACTATTCAGGCTCTAGTTATGTGGGTGATCACCATTGCCCTATTCTCCCCTACGATTCACCCGCACTAATCAATGTATAAATAGGCTTTAAGAGATTTAATTTCCTCTCAATGATATCTTAAATTAAGAAGGAAAGTGTTATTAGCTTGGATTAGAACTAACAGAGCATGATTAATTAATTTATTTTTGAGACACGATGATCAACTATAAATAATTGTTTAGTTTTTTCGAAGATAGTTTTTATATTTGTGTATAAATCTGGAGACGGCAAATTAACCCATTTTCCGTGATCGGATCGAGCTGAAATTTAGCAAGTAGATTCGTTGTCAATGTCAATGCATTCTATTAAAAACCACCCATCCCTATAGAGAAATGCTACTTAACCTTTGAAATGTACACTTTTTTACTTATAAAGTTTTAAAAACTTTGTTTTAATGGGTAAATTTTTAGCAAATAAGTATTACATAATTTCAATTTTATACACCAAAATAAGTTACCTGGTCAAAAATGACACGAAATATTTTTTTTTTTAATTTTTTTCTTGCAAGAAATGAATTCTTCATACTTCACGTACTCTTATAAAAATATATGAAGTAAGAAATCAAGAAAAAAGTATTGAGATTCATTTATGTTATGATAATTATCAGACTGTAAAGAACTGAGATTTGGTTTCATGAATTAAACTACGCCACGAAACAGAGTTGAAAATACACCGACAATTCAAAAAACTTCCTCGCCTTGAAATGTTCATACTGTTGTAATTCAGCAATCTCTTATTATTTGTTCGTGTAATTACTTCTTCATTTGCATGTCTTCAACTTTTTTCCTTGATTATTGATGCATTTTCACATCATACTATTCGAATTTTCCTATTCATTTATTTTTATATAAAGTTCTCAAATAGAAGATATGTAATAGAATAATTCGATTTATTGCGTTTTTATTGAAAATTATTTTCCTTAATATATATTAATATATCCCTATTAATAATTTACAATGGGGTGTTTAGAATTAAAGAGCAATTTTTTTCCTTACGGTGTCCAAATAGTGATACTATTTATTTAAAGAAAAATTTTGGACCCAAGACGAGTACTTAATAGCAGTACTAAGGTTTACTGCATCAGAACAAAGGAAATAATTAAACATTTTTAGTTAGGTAGTGCTATTTTTGAAACTCCCTAATGAAAATTTCTAGCGGTGCATGTATCGTCGGGGACTTTTGATAAGTATGTTGTTTAGATGGGATCCGGACAATTGGGCGGGTGACAACAGGGCGGGTGACAATTGGGCGGGTACAACTGGGCGGGTGACATTTGGGCGGGCGACTATTGGGCGGTTGACAACTGGGCGGGTGACAATTGGGCTGGCGCAAGTTGACCTAGGTCATTTATTTTTGTCCATTCATTCATAAAATTGTTTTCATCACATTTTCTGAGTTTCATCGTCGTTGAAATTTCTTACAAAATTAAATTGCTTGTTGTTTGCCTTCTTATGGCGCGTTTTTGGAAACTGAGCGCGGTGGTCAAAAACTGCTTTACGATGGTTATGTTTATGTAAAAGAAGCAGAGAATACATTAAAACACACTGGAAATGTGAAAAGAAACGAATTTGCAAAGCTCGCTTGCATACAATTTTGAATCCGATGCCCGGTGCTGATGTAGAAATACGTTCAGAACATACTCATCCTCTTGATCCGACTTTGTATGAGGTAATTAGCGTCGTTAATGTCGCCAAAAATCGAGCACGTACAACGCGTGAAGCAACCAGTGAAATTGTCACTGTCGCGTTCAATTCAGTGTCTCCTGCTGTTGCAGTTCAAATGCCTACACAGTCGACGTTGCAAAGTTTTATTCGTCGGCAAAGAACTGTTGCTGGAGTTTTCGGCCACCGCGCTCAGTTTCCAAAAAACGCGCCATAAGAAGGCAAACAACAAGCAATTTAATTTTGTAAGAAATTTCAACGACGATGAAACTCACAAAATGTGATTAAAACAATTTTATAAATGAATGACCTAGGTCAACCTGCGCCCGCCCAATTGTAACCCGCCCAGTTGTCACCCGCCCAACTGTCACCCGTCCAATTTTCACCCGCCCAATTGTCACCGACCCGTTTAGATCCACTAAAGGAAGCTTCATGCAAAAATTCAGCTTTCCCTTAATTTTTCCGAAGTTTGACCTTTTTTTTGCCTTTATTCCCTGGGCTATAGTTAGAAATAGATTTTCAAATTACTTAGAAATTGTAATTTTCTTTCTATTTTTTAATTATGAAAATAATTTTTTTTCTTTCACCTACATTTTTTCATCAAACTTATAGATGCCCATTTTTTTGAACTTTTTTACGAGTCTTTTCGATTTTTATAATCAATTTTCAATAAATTCTCCTACAAAGACAATAAAACACCCAATATTTCAAAGTGAGGGGATCTTATTTGGTTTTTGTAGTTTTTTTTTTTTTTTTTTTTAATTCAGTAGACTGTATAAGGGGTACCAAATGCGTGTGAGAGTGCGTCAAGGGCGTAGAAAGTTGTTGAGAATTATTATGGTAAGCAACTTCTATTTTTATAAACTTGACCCACGACGACAAGTTTTATGAATGATAAACTACATATTTACATAATAAAAAATAAAACGTCAACCATATCAAGACTTGACAAGCACAAGAAGATGCACAAAAAGTAAAATTATTCTAATCAAAAATTTTAACTCGCCTCAGATCTATCAAAAAAATGTGATTTTGAAAATTTTTTCCAAGAAAGTTTCGAATATCAAAGAAAATAAAATTTTTCCCGGCTTAGATAATTTTTTTTTTTCTTTAAAGTACAAAGAAGACATAATATGAAAGTAGAGCATTCGACAATAAAACATGCACATGAAGATTTTTTTAATATTTCCGTTGTATACTTATTGTTACAAAGAAAAATTATTACGATGTCTAATGACACAGATATTGTTCATTTAATTAGTTTACAATGATAGACTTAAACGTATAAATTAGTGTTAAATTGTCCGAATTTTAAATATCAATTAAACACATTCGTACGAAAAATTCTATAGATCTTTGAACAGATTTTAAGCGTTACCGATTTGTATTAAAAATTTTTGCAGATGAGTTATCCAATACTCCTGATTTTTTAAAATCTTACTAATATTATAAACGTGAAAGTTTGTAAGAATGGATGTATGGATGTTTGTTGCTCTTTCACTCAAAAAGTACTGAATGGATCCGGATGAAATTTGGCATAGATATAGATTATAATCCGGTTTAACATACAGTATACTTTTTATCCAGAAAAAATGTACGGTTTCCGTTGGATAGATATATTTTTGTTTTTTACAGAACAAAAGATTAACTTCCTTTTTTACAATGTGGTTGTTTAGGGGACAGAGAATGATATAGGTTACTTCCTATACCGGAATGATGAAAGGTTCCCATGGGATAGTAAAGCAAGTATTTATTCTATAGGAACCAAATATTTAAAAGCAGTTTTGTTAAAGTTCACGAAATAGAGTCTTAACTCATTTTCCTTAAGAAGACTTGATCTATTTTTTACTCAGGGAAAATGTAATATTCCCGTAGGTTAGATATGTTTTTTGTTTATTACAGAGTTAAAGATAGATATGTTTTTTGCAATGTGGTAGTTTGGGGGAGAAGGATATACATAGCTTACTTTTAACTTGTAAGGCTAGAATAATGCATGGTTTCCATGGGATGGCAAAACAATTATATCCTACAGGAACCGTACATTTATGAAAATTGCGGTAAAGTTCGTGAAATAGAATTTTTAACGCATTTTCCTCAAGAAGGCCTGACTAATTTTACACAAAAACGAAAGAAATCTCTACAAAGTTGAAATTTAAATATTGACAATTTTTACTGGAAAATAAATATGAATTTCAATTTAACACCCGATAAAATTAATGATAAATTTTTTTAATATTTGAATTTTTTCATTGTTCATTGTTGAAGATATTAATCTATACCAATAATAAGATTGAAAATATTTTCTACTTGAATACCTATAAAATAAAAATGTTCCATCTCACCGGCGCGAGCGAACGAAAAACGGAATCATTTTTCCCAGCTGAGATTTTTATCTAATCTAAACAATTTAACGTGTTTTGTTGAATACTCTTTATTGCCTACATTTTCATATATTTAATACAAAAAAAATAAATGCCATTTACATTGTAATTTTCCCCAAAAAAACAGGGTAATAAAACAGGGTTTGTCCAGGGTAAATTTGAAAACAGCTGAGCCGATTTCAATGAAAATTTCAAAAAAATTTATTAAATATTTCAACTTACATTATAGGCTACTTTAAATTTCGAATACTTTTCCCTGTCTGTTTGTTTGTTCTTGGCAAACTTGAAAACGGCTGGTCCGATTTGGACGAGATTTTTACTACAAGTAGTAAATATTACAAAAAGTGCTATAAGATACTTTTTATCCCGAAATAATGTTGATTTTCTGAGAGAAAAATAAAAACTATAAAAACTGCGCAACGAAAAACATACATCGGCAGGCAGCTGTGATATAATGTACATATACCATATCATATCGTAAAGACGATATGATTTTAAACTATACAATTTGTTATTCTTATAAATTAATGTTCGAAAATTTGAAAATTATAACCATTATAGAAGTATAGCGATAGGTTAAATTCCTAGAAACCATAAATCCATTGTGAATTTACGGGTAGTTAGTATATTATTAATCGTTCGGCTGAGTAAACGTTCGAATTGTCGAGGGAGGAGAAAGAAATCCTATGCAGTAAATATGATTTCATTCATAATAAGACATATCTTATTTCAAAAATGAGACCCGTAAGAATAAATAACAAAAACAGACAGGTCGACTTAAGTGATCCCGATTAGGAGTTTGACTAAGAGAGGTGAAGCCGTTAGGCAAAGCCCCTAGAACAAAAAGAAATCCAGCCTAACTTATTTTTCAAGAGAAAATAGCAAGTAAGATGTGACCATCGCGTTGTTTTTTTTTACCATAAAACTATATTCTTAATTTGCAATTTATTTTAGCAAGATCTATAAGAATTCGTTGTCTTATCTTGGACCCCGGGAAATAGCAGACTTGCCGATAAAACATAATGGCCTTAATACTATATCCTAGATTTATGAATCTAACGCAATCAAACCTAATACCTCAGATAACACATTAAATATTATTGATCCTAAAAAAGGTACACTTCCTAAAGGATAGCTACTAATCCATTCTATTAAAATTAATAAATGATTTCATATGACATTTGGTGTGAAAGGTTCTCAAAGCTTAAAATGTTCTTAATATTTTACAATATTCAAAAAAACGTAAAGATCTTATACCTATAAGCTAGCTTATATCTGTTCTTGGAAAAGGAGTTTAACGAATTTTCTTGAACTTTCTATGAATAACGGTCTAGAAATATCTAATAAACTTATTTTTGTTAAAATAGCTGAATTTCTTATTATGGGTAAAGTTTTCTATTATTCAATCAGATTAATTTAGATACGCTCTGCGAAGCGGGCGGGTATCAGCTAGTTAGAAATAAACGTATTAAAATAATAAACTAAAAATTTTAAAAAATTAACATTTCCTTAACGGAACGAATTTTAATGAAGTTTTGCTAAAGATCCTGTAGGATAGCTATTAATCGTATATAAACGTATTTTTTTCGAGAAAACGCACGTTTTGAAAAATACCACATTAGATTGCGGGTTGGGGGAAAGGGTTATGTCAAATCTCATGACATCTTACCAGAGGGGAGGGGATGGGATATAAAAAATCGCAAAAAACGCTTTGCGCAATTAATGGATGCCCCCTAAAATAGCTAAACGGTTTTATATGGCATTTGGTATGAAAGATTTTCAAGTCCTAAAGGAAGGAATACAGTTACTTTTTTACTAAAAATCGTATAGAAGCTGATGTGAGACAGCTAACATTTCTTTCTTAAAAAGTAGTTTTACGAATTTTGATTGGATTTCTTTGGATCTAAAGTCTGAAAGTATCTATCATTTTTTTCTGTCAAAATAGATTAATTTTTATATTTCCCTATGAACGTAGGGAATCTTTTAATCAATCAGTTAAATTTAGATACACTCAGCGAAGCGAGTGGGTATCAGCTAGTATATACCTATACCCAAATAAACGTTTTTAAATTGAATAAGATTCTTGAATAAATCAAAAACTTTAAAAATTAATAAAAAAGCAAGTCATAAAGACAGTGACGTGCAAATCTTCAATGCGTTATAATTATTTTTTAAATTACACACTTAATTAATGGCCCAATTTGAAATAATCACGAAATGTGATTTTTAAAAAGATTTTTTTTTCCATTTATTTAAACGCTATGTCTGGACTTAGACCATCATATCTATGTCCATTTCTCTCCAACTAAATAAATTAGTGATATTTGCCGGTTCTTTCTGAGAATATTCTATACATTTTATCGTGGTGAGTGGCTGAAGATTGTACTGTGATTGTCTCGATGAGGTAGATTGAGTTTGAATTCTTATTTCGAATACAAATTTAATTTAACAAACAGTTATGTTATATATTTGGGAATAATGTAATCATGAATTAAATATATATTTAGATGGATAGGTAGGTACTAAATATTATACAGACCGTACAATTGAAAATTATGTTAAAAGAAAAGAAATGAGAATACTGTTGTTGTTAATTATTTTATGTTACAATTAACAATTTTTTTAGCCTAATTGTATAAGAGTATAAATTATTAATTATTTATTCTTAGTATGTTGAGTTGTTCTTAACGAAAATTCTCTCAGCCATTCAGAGAAATGGAATAATTAACCGGTGGAGAAAGAAACAGAATAATTGTTGGTTGGAAATTAAAAATTCGTTCAGTACAATTAAAAGCCGAGCAAGATTCATATATACAAATCAAAACGATAAAAAAATTAATTGAAATATTTCCTTCACGGAAAAAAATAGTGGTGTAAAATTTACAATACTAAACTAGTAATATTTTTACTGCACTTTGTGTTCACTATAACCACAAATGTAACAGCAGATAGTATAGTATTTTTTTCTACCATAGTGTAGTAAATATATGTAACTGTTACAACTGCTGAGTGTTGTACAATTAACAAATTTTGGCGTTACTGGTGCGCATGCGCCGCGTACAACATAACCAATAATTTTGACAAATAAATGCAAGCGTCAAAAATTCAACTACATTTTTACTAGTTCGTGTTGTAAATAATACTACAGTTTTTTAATTACACCTAACTGGTAAACGTTACCACACGTGGTGTCATCCTATATAATACTAGTTAATGTAGTAAAATTAACAAAGAATGTTGTTAAAACTACAACACATTTTTTTCTGTGTTGGATCTTTTTGTAATTTGATTTCGATTTTACAGCTTTTGTGTGTTTGAGCTTTTTTCTTAAAATCATAACAATTAAGTATTATTACTTATATAGAGGAAGATAACCCATATCTACATACCTCCCAAATTGAATTTTTACTTGAATATTATCTTAATTATTAGTTAATTAAGTCTAATAACAATTTTGGTGAAAATAAATTTAAAAGAAAATTAAAATCCCATTAGCTCGTAACATGGAGTTTTTATGGATTCATCAAATCAAGTAGTTGAACATTTTTGAAAGGAATTGAGCTTAATATTTGAACTTACAAATGAAAAACCCGGCAAATTCAATGCATTAACTTGAAATTTTAATATTAACATATGATATGAATTTAACCTAATTTTTAATTAAATTTAAGACAAGTACCTGGAAAATCAAGGTAAAAAGCTTAAAAATAAAGTCAAGTAGAAAAATCTATAGAAGTTTTAAACTGTTTTTTTTTTTCATTATTTCTTACAACCAATCACTTACTACTTAAATCTTACTCCTATTAGTTTTTTTCATTGGTGAGCCTTTTAAACGGGATAATTTTGATATAGAGGTAAAAAGGGGGTTATTATAGTTAGAGGGACAATGGCTCGGGATTTTACAATGAATGCAACAAGAGTGTCAAGTCGCGACGTTTCGCCATATATTATAGCTTCATCAGGCGCTCTGATACATGCTCAGCATTCTTATCATTCATATATTTGCGGTTGTTAAAAGTTAATAGGTTAAAATGTTAAATTCACAACAAATAAATTGCAATTGAAAATAATTGGGCTTAAGGGTGCACCACTTGGCTTGATTTTTAAGTTACTTGGCTTGATTTGCAAACTACTTGTCTTTTTGAGACTTTCGACCTACTAAACCGAACTCGTATCTCGAGTTTCGCTCGTAACTCAAAGCAAAAAATCACTCGCTCGTATCTCGAAAAACTCGTATGTTGGGACACTCGTATGTCGAGGTACCACTGTATTTGATATAATTGATTAAAAATCAGAGATAATCGCATTTATTATGACTGCAACAGTTTTATACAGTAAAATATTATAAGTTATCTTTTATAAAAACTTAGATCACTTTCAAAATAAACAGTTTTTGGAATGTTAGAAAAACAACAACACTTTTATCAACAGTTTACAATTTAAAAAAAAATGTTTCACTATATGATTATCCATTTAATGCGTACTTGAATATTTTTGATGTTGTTATTTTTTAACTTTTAATCATTAAAATAAGTCCTTTAAATACGATTACCATTCTTCGAAAAAGTTGACGTTAAAAGAGACATCTTCAAAAAGGGAACTACTGAAAATCCAATTTGATTGGTAAAACGATTAATATGACTTTAAAAGTGACCAATTTGATTTGTAAAACGTTTAATTTGCTGTGTACCAGTAGAGAATTGTCGAATACTATTAGAATTTAGATTTGGTTTTTAACAACACCGCCAATTTTTTTTTACAAAAAACTCGAACTATTTAAAAATGTATTCATAAATCTTATTATATTAGTTATTAATAAATTTTTTTTCTTATATGATTATGAAATTATTTTCTTTGTTTCAGGTAAGGATTCATTTCAATGCTTATTTTACTTCGTGGTTGTAAGTATTTTATTTTATCCTAAACTCAATTCTCAGATAGTTTGTACCAATACTGTAATTCAACTGTTTATAATTTTCTTTAAGTTTAGACAAAACGTTAAAAAAATTGGAAGCTGAAAAATTGGTTCTGAAAAATTGATACTTAATTTAATTTAATCTCAAATTGATTGTGTAAAATATATTTTTAAGGTAGTTTATGCAATTTAAAATGCTATGCTTTTTGGCAAATTTGAGTAAGTTTTAAGCACTGATCATCGACGTGATACTTTATTAGGATTATAAGGAAAGAATCCATTTTTGCGATTGATACAACAACCTTAAATTAAAAATTTTGTTATAAATTTTTTCTGGCTCCAAAATACCACAGATTATTTTCTTTATAGACCAGGTGCTTTTAGCCTTTGAAAATGGTAAAAAGTGAAAAAAAATTATAGTATGATGAAACCTATTGGAAAAGGAAGAGAATATTACAAAAATTAAAGGAAAAATAAATTACGGTCGATCTGAGGTGGGGAAGTGGAAAAGGGAGAGAAGTTTAAGGGTAGAAACGGTTTATCTCGATTTACGGCAAAACTACAAGTCTCATGGAGAAAAGTTAAATGACAAAGTTGTAGATAATAAGTAGATCTACAACTTTTGTAATAACAATTTTTTCACATAACCTCAAAATTTATGTGAAAAATTCAAATAACCAAGTTTTTAGTTTTTAATTATTATATTTTAGAAAGGAAAAATTTTTTACACGAAATTTGATGAAAATTTACTTTTTAATGTCCCAAACACACTGTTTTTCTTGTTATTTAAAATTAGCTGATACCCGCCCGCTTCGCTGAGCGTATCTAAATTAATCTGATTGAATAATAGAAAACTTTACCCAAAATAAAAAATTCAGCTATTTAAACAAAAAAAGATAATTAGGTATTTCTAGACTTTTATTTCATAGAAAGTTCATGAAAATCCGTTAAACTACTTTTCCAGGAACAGATATAAGCTAGCTTATAGGCAGGATCTTTACGTTTTTTTTGAATATTGTAAAATATTAAGAACATTTTAAGCTTTAAGAACCTTTCACACCAAATGTCATATGAAATAATTTATTGATTTTAGTAGAATGGATTAGTAGATATCCTTTAGGAAGTGTATCTTTTTTAGGATCAATAATATTAAATGTTTTATCTTAAGATCTAAGGTATTAGGTTTGGTTGCCTTAGATTCATAATTCTACGATAAAGTATTAAGTTTATTATGTCTTATCGGCAAGTCTGCTATTTCCCGGGGTCCAAGATTGGACAACGAACTCTTATAGATCTTGCTAAAATAAAATGAAAATTAAGAATATAGTTATTTGGTAAAAAAACAACGCGATGGTCACATCTAAGTTGCTATTTTCTCTTGAAAAATAAGTTGGGCTGGATTTCTTTTTGTTCTGGAGGCTCTGCCTAACGGCTTTACCTCTCTTAGTCAAACTCCTAATCGGGATCACTTAAGTCGAACTGTCTGTTTTTGTTATTTATTCTTACGAGTCTCATTTTTGAACTAAGATATTTCTTTTTATGAATTAAATCATATTTACTGCAGAGGATTTCCTTCTCCTCCCTCGACAATTCGAACGTTTACTCAGTCGAACTATTAATAATAAATTAACTACCCGTAAATTCACAATGGATTTATGGTTTCTAGGAATTTAACCTGTCGCTATACTTCTATAATGGTTATAATTTTCAAATTTTCGAACATTAATTTATAAGCATAACAAATTGCATAGTTTAAAATGATATCGTCTTTACGATATGATATGGTATATGTACATTATATCACAGCTGCCTGCCGATGTATGTTTTTCGTTGCGCAGTTTTTATAGTTTTTATTTTTCTCTCAGAAAATCAACATTTTTTCGGAATAAAAAGTATTTTATAGCACTTTTTGTAATATTTACTACTTGTAGTGAAAATCTCGTCCAAATCGGACCAGCTGTTTTCAAGTTTGCCAAGCAAAAACAAACAGACAAGGAAAACTATTCGAAATAAAAAGTAGCCTATAATGTAAGTTATAATATTTGATAAATTTTTGTAAAAATTCCATTGACATCGGGTCAGCTGTTTTCAAGTTTACCCTGGACAAACCCTGTTATTACCCTGTTTTTTTTTTTTTTTGGGAAAATTACAATGTAAATGGCATTTATTTTTCTGTATTAAATATATGAAAATGTAGGCAATGAAGAGTATTCAACAAAACACCTTAAATTTTATAGATTAGATAAAAATCTCAGCTGGGAAAAATGATTTCGTTTTTCGTTCGCTCGCGCAAGTGAGATGGAACACTTTTATTATATAGGTATTCAAGTAGCAAAAATCTTCAATCTTATTTTTGGTATAGATATTAGCTTTTTGTTTGTTGAAACCTCTACTTTCTGAATGTGCAAAAAATATAATCATTCCAATGTTAAATGTTCTCAGAAAATGCAATAATTAAAGTGTACATTTTAATAAATTGTTCAAAATTGTACATATTACAATTGTATGTTACATAACATAATTTTGAGCAATGTATTAAAAACACTTTAATTATTGCATTTTCTGAGAACATTTAACATTGGAATGTATATATTTTTGCACCATCAGAAAGTAGAGGTTTCAACGAACAAAAAGCTCCCCGACTTTTTAAAAAAATCAGATGATTTGATTTTGATTTTTCGATTGAAAATAAGTAAAAGTAATATTTTAATTAAAAAAAAAAAACAGTGTTTTTGGGACATTAAAAGGTAAATTTTTACCAAATTTCGTGTAAAAATTTTTTTTGTAAAGGATAAAAATTAATAACCAAAAACTTGGTAATTTGAATTTTTCACATAAATTGTGAGGTTATGTGAATAAAGTGTTAGCACAAAAGTTGTAGATCTTCTTATTATCTACAACTTTGCCATTTGACTTTTTTCCATAGGACTTGTAGTTTTGTCAAAAATCGAGATAAACCGTTTCTACCCTTTAAAACACCCCTGTTTTTCGCTTCCCCACTTCAGATCTACCGTAATTTATTTTTCCTTTCATTTATAATATATCTTCTTTTTTCAATGGGTTTCCATCCTACTATAATTTTTTTCTGTTCAAAAATTATATACCCTGGTCTATTAGTTGATCGTCACTTTTATAGATTTTTTCATGAATAAATGCTCTTTGAAAATTTAGAAATTTTTTCCTAGAGATATCGATTAATTTCACTTCTTGTATTTACTGAAAACATTTTTTTGTAATAGTCGATTTTTTTATCGCTTCTAAGTTAATGACTTGGTTATTTATGAGACACCCAACCGATAGTATAATTATCGAATGTACAATATAAATTTATCGTGCGTGTCATCCATCCATCGATACATAAATGTATGGACCATAATTTGAAAGAGAAAAGTGAAGTTGAAATGTTACGAAGAGAAACGGATTTTCTATATATCAAGTGGATGTGTCAGAAGAGAAATTCAATGCGAAATTTTTAGGTAAATCCCAGATTTCAAAAACCGGTAGCGCAAATTGCATATTTCGAAAATATTTTTAAGTTAATTTTTTCTATACTTGTCTAGAGGTTAGATAAAGAGTTGAGAAATGGAATTTTTGTTTGAGTAACTGATTTTTTTTTCATTAGTCACAACCATTTGATAAGGGTTGTGTAATCATTACGTTAAAACATTTCCATGTGTAAGATTTGGAAGTTCTGAGTTCATTGGCTCAATTGGTTCTATTTTTCACCTCAAAAATTGCATTTAAATTAGCATACTATTCACCTAGATTAACTTAAATAAAAAACTAGAGAAAAAATGCAATTATATGTTCCCACAAAAGAAAAAAAAAACCACGATCAAAACTAGTCAATTAACCACTTAATAAATGTGAGACTCTCAAAGCCACTTTTCTCACAACAATCAACGATTGTATCCATTTTTATTTTTTAAATAAAATCGAAAAAATTATTAAGGTTGTGTCGCCTTTATAAAAGTATTACGTGCGAAAAACACAAACGAACACGTAGCATTAATTCAAATATCTTTCCTAAAAAAAAAAAAATTGGAGCCTACAAATGAATTAGCACTAGGTTATATGTATCAAATTAATTATATCAGGTTTAATTACGAATTCAAAAAGGCATCTTCGTGTTAAACATAGACACCAAAGAAGACCCACTGCGACTCAATTGGAAACAATATGAAAAGTAATATTTTTACTTAGCCCACTTTTTCATTGGTCAGAGAAAGTTTTTCGACACATTCAAATGCATTTATCAATAAATACATCCACGACAAGATTAATATGAATATGACTAAAAACTTTCTTTCAAGAAAAAAATATAAAAAAAAAATACTTACAAGTATTAACAAATTAAAATAAAGCGTCATTTCGTTGAAATAAATTATTATGATAAAGTTGCAAATTAAATCGAGATTGCACTTAAATCACTGTTTTTTTTTTTTAAATTTAAATAACGTACACCTGATCACATGCACTTGATTCAACGCACACTTGATGTCTTAATAAAAATTGGTTTTATTGTTGTCATGCCAACGTAATATCGATATACCGAGTGTTGTAAGCTTTTGATTGTTGCAATTGATTGTTTTAAGTGTTGTAAATTGTTGAATGTTGTGGTTATCTCTTCGTTTGTGAGGTTTGTGTTGTGTTTTGTTGTTAATAATCGACTGCTGGTGAAATGAGGTTCCGATGTTACCGTAAGAAAAAGTGCGTTTTATGTAGGCTAGTCGGTGAAGGTAGGGACTGTCGTCTCGGACCAACTTCTTCGACATATCATCGTCGTGGTCGTGGTTGCTTCGTTACTTACACATTTATATAATAATATAATATGTGTGTACTTAACTTTAAAGATACAGCGTGCTTGCAAAGTCGTGAATTATTAGCGAAACTTGGGCTACTGTTATGCTTTGAATTAACGATGTTTTCGCTACAAACTTGATCAAGTTGTGAAAAACCGGTGGTTCAAAAAAGTGCAATTAATATATAGATTTGTTCGCGGATCTAATACTGAACCGATAACGAATCAATCCAAGTGGATGTAGGATAATCGCCAAACGCATACACGCTTATGAACTGATTAAGGGGGTATTCTAGTCTAGGAATTTTAAAAAATCGAAAAAAATTGTTTTTGAAGTTATACTTCTTTAGGCGCGTTATGAAAAAATTATGAAAGTGAAATTTTAAGATGCGCGCGCAGCCCCCTGTCACTTAGATACGAGAAAGGCTAAAAAACGTGAACGATTTCTACAGAAATCGGTGTTGTTATAAGAGTCAGACGTCTCAAACAGCCCCCTACCACTTAAACTTATCAGAGTTATTATGATTATTATATATAAATACTTATCATAATTATTCTCATATAATAACAATAATAATGAAAACATTTAAAAAAGTTTCATTTTAATAACTTGCCTGACGTTTAAAAAATTATTTCTAACCTCCGACTTCCGTAAAAGTCTTCGGTCTTCGTCAGTTTTTGTGGTCTTCGTTCAACTCGTTTGCAACTAAATTGCAACCAATTGACTGCAAATCCAGTAAAAATGGTCACATTTTTGTAACATGGAATTGTAGGAGGCTGTGCGCGTGCATTTTAAGATAAAAATTAACAAAACGAAGTTAGTCGCAAAACCACTGGGTCTCCTGGCGCGCGTAATTTGAAATTTTGTTGTATTTATTTTCTAATTTATTTATTTTTATATTTAAATTAAAAATAATTATATATACAAATGACACATCTTATTAAAAAATAAGTTATTACTTTTTTCTAATTTTGCAGTAGCTGTTAAACTATTTGAAATTTAATGATGAAAATGACGTCTGCATTCCATGCATATTCTTAGTTATCACAAAATCTGGAATTCTGAAATGATTCAATCATCTTAGCATAATAGTTTAGTAACACAAGATATGAATAAGATTAAGACATTTACTTTGACAAGTAGCTAATTACTTTATTTCGCAATTTCTATGAAGCTTCGTTTTCATGACATGCATGAATTGTTAACCAGAAAAATGATCCTGACAAATTTTATAAACGTCTTGCAGCTTTCTTTGTATATAATTTATTGATACAAATTAAAATATTATTCTCCTAATTTTATTTTTAATAATTATATCTTTAAATATATATTATTATTATTATTAAATATTAAATTACAGTTTTTTAAAATTGATTATTTGAATAAAATTATTAAAAACTAAAGTTTAATGATACCAAAGAAGTATAACTTCTCACGCGCGTACATAAGTACATGCAACCACTTTTTTTTTCATAATCCGATCGTTTATATCGTTTATATATTCAAAAATATCTCCCTAAAAGGATTTTTCAAAATTCAAATTATTTTCGAAGTTACAGCCGTTTTAGTGTCGTGGCAACTCGACCGGTTGAGACTTAACGTAAAACTTTTAACGCGTTTTTCTCGAAACTACTTTTTCGATGCGCTAGCCTCAATATCTCAAGTTCTAATCAGCTGATTTACTTGAAATTTGGCATGAATAATCTTTAAATATATCTCTATCGCATGAACCAAAAAAAAAAAAAAAAAAAAAATTAAAATTTGAAATTTGTAATGTTTTTAAAATTTCGACAAAGTTAAAAAAATTAGCCGCCATTTTATGGAAAAAAATTTTTTTTTTCAGTTTGGGAGGTTCATGCGATAGCGACATTTGTACTAATTAAGAAACCATAATTGTTTTATTTTTCAAATGACCACAAGGGTAGAAATCATGGTGACGAGGACACGGCCTTTCCCCCCCCCTCTACTTCAAGGACGCATAACTCAAAGAATTTTTTTTACATTTATTTTGTGGACTCTCTGAATATAAATAAACAAATGATACAAACATGGATACTAAAAATATCAAATGCTTATTTTTTATCAATTACCAAAAAACGCTCGAAATTCGGGCCTCTAGACTAGAATACCCCCTTAAGGGTTATTTTTCCGTAAACAAGTTTGTAAATGTTCGGAAGTTAGACGAGGATTAACGAGAATCCACGAAAATTGTTAATTGAATTTAACGTTGACAGCAAAGAATAGAAAAACAAGCCACATTTTATAAAACTGCGCATGCGTATGAGATTTGAACTTTTCGACCTAAAAAAAAACCCGAGTATCGCTTGAACCAATTCTGAATCAGTTACGATTGATAAATGGTGGCTTTTTCAAAGTCCAGTTTCGCTGTCAACGTTAAATTCAATTAACAATTTTCGTGGGGTCTCGTTAGTCCTCGTCTTTTTGCCGAACATTTTCAAACTTGTTCACGGGAAAATAACCCTTAATCAGTTCATAAGCGTGGATGCGTTTGACGATTATCCTAAATCTACTTGGATTGATGCGTTATCGGTTCAGTATCAGATCCGCGAACAAACCTTATGATTGGTTCATCACGATAGTAATTTGCAGTGCTGGATTTACCTATCAGCTTAATAAGCTATAGCTTAGGGCCTATATCTATAGCTTATATCGACACTGTTTCAGCGATGCTTATGCAATGCCTTATTGACCCTCGGCCTAAGCTGAAACGGTTCCTCACTCACTCTTGTCTCTTGGTCAATGTTATGTCAATATGGTCAATCTTGCTTTTTGTCTGTTAGTTAATGCTTGAACATCACCAGAAGGACGATTGGAACAAACCTACTGAAACATTATTTGTATTTTCGAAAAACAAAACGCTGTTGTACCTAGGGTTTGCATTATCGATAATTATGCCAAAACAATTAGTTTAAATTTAAGGTAATGTTATATTTGTGGAGTTACTTGCTGGATGAATTTCATAAGACTAGTCAATCACTGCAACACCCCCAAATTAGTTTAGATGTATGTAGAAAATTGTATGCTTCACTTTCGGATTTTGTTCCAGCTTCCAAAGATCTTTTCGACCATTTTGAAGGAGAAGCTAAGAAAAAATAGCCTGATGTTGATTACAAGAAAAGTAGATATAGAAAAAGGCATTGATAAGGAAGATGGTGCTTTAGAGAACCTTGAACCAAGAGACAGGTTCAGAATCAAAACATTTATACCTGTGATGGATGCATTAAAGTCAAGTCTGGTACAGAGGTTCTCAGTGTCCTTACAATGATGGTGCAAAAAGTTACACTTCGTTATCATTTATATTTTCCTGGGCTTCACAACTTTTTAAATAAGGGCAATTTTTAAATGTCCTATTGAATTAACTGTCCTCAGCCAACTCCTTTGGATATATTCTTTTTAATCTCCTCATTTCAGGCGTATAGCCTAATTGGATAGGGATTGTGTTATTGGAAAGCTGGTGCTTCCCGTGTAGTCCCATTTTAATTTGAAGGAAATTTTTCACTTCTAAGGGGTTGAAAACTAAGGTATGAAATATAAAATTCTTATTGGAAAGCTCAATTTTGATATTTTTTTTTATTGGTAGAACATAATTTTAAATTAATCTCATATCCATTTTTATAAAAAAAAAACTCCACTCATTAGGGGTTAAAAATTAGGGATAAAATAATATTATAAATTTTTCCAGGCTAACCCGATTTTGATAATTTCGTTTCTATTACGTAAATCGTTACCTTTAAACTGTTCACATTTTCAATTTGAGTAAAAGAATCTACCCCTTAAAGATGAAAATAGGGGATGAAATAGTGTCGTTTAACTGAATCATCAAATTTTGATGTTTTTTTTTCTCTATAGGAAAGAGTATTTCACTTAGTTCTATCATTACGTTTAAAAGCAAAAAATTTCAACCCTTAAAGGCAAAAAGGGATGATGTAGTAACTTTTAATATTAAACGGCGCGGCCTCATATGAGCAGCGCGTTTGGAAGGTTAACCATTTTCAAGAAAATAAAATCAGTTATCAAACTTTAGATCACTAAAAATCGAAAAATAAATAAAATTATAATAAAATGAAAAACTGACTTCAAAATGAATACAAAATCTTAATCAAAAAATGCACTAAAAAGTAACAAAATAATTGCGTATCCTTGCAGTATCTAAAAATTACAAATTATTAGGATGGCATAATGTACAACTATTGTTATTTTTGGAGTTTGTGTTATACTGCAAGCGATGCGCAATTATTTTGTTACTTTTTAGTGGATTTTTTGATTAAGATTTTTTATATATTTTGAAGTCGGTTTTTCATTTTGTTCCAAAATTTATTTATTTCATTATTTAATACCATATATAGAAATACTAGCTGGTCCCCGCCCGCTTCGCTGAGCGTATCTAAATTATACTGATTGAATTATGGAAACTTTCATCCCATCAACAAAAAACGACAGATAAATATTTCTAGATCTTTGAGTCATAGAAAGTTCATGAAAATCAGATAAACTACTTTTCCAGGAAGATATTCTATATATAGCTATCTAGAAGAGCTATCTTATTGGTTCTATACGTTTTTACGAATATTATATAATAGTACCTATACTTGTGTTCCTTAAGTAGCAATACAATTCGAAAATGTTGAATGTATTATATATTTAACTGCGTTTTTCACCAAGTTTAAATTTTTCAATATTAATTTTACACGTTTATTTCTAAACATTATAGACATTCAAAAATTAACAATGCAAGAAGTTTCAATGTTTCAAAAATGTTCATTATTAATTTACCGATGTTATCGGCTGTTAAAGTAATTTTTATTTTATTTTTTTTGGAGTGATTGTGTTAAAACGCTATATCACAAACTTTAGAGAAAGCTTTTTTAAAAACACGATTCCTGTAGGATAAGTACAATTGTTATGCTATCTTTTGAGAACCATGCATTATTCTAACATAAGAAATAATCTATATTATTCTCTGACCTCTCAACTACTCTATTACAAAAAATCATGTCAATCTTTTGCTCTATGACAAACAAAAACATATCTATCCCACGGGAATAGTACATTTTTCCTAGATAATAAAGAGATCAGGCCTTCTTGAGGATAATGCGCTAGAACTCTATTTCACGTACTAACGAAAATTCTATTAAATACACGGTTCCTGTAAGATACAATTGTCTTGTTATCCCACGGGAAGAGTATATTTATGTCGATTTTTTGCTCTATAAAAAATAAAAACGTATCTAGCCCACGGGCCTGTACATTTTTCCTGGATAAAAGGTAGACCAATCTTTCTTGAGGAAAGTTCCCTAAAACGCTTATCCATGAACTTTTACGAAACTCCTTTTAAATACTCAGTTCCTGGAGGATACCATTCTTATCCTATCCTACGGGAACCGTGCTATATTCTGACATAAAAGGTAGCCTATATTTATTCTCTGACTCTCAATTAACCACTTCATTGTAAGAAATTATAGTAATCTTTTGCTCTGTGAAAAAAAAAACATATCTATCCTATGGGAACCGTACATTTTTCCTGCATAAAAATAAGACTGTAGGATAAGAAAATTATTTTTTGCCATGAGGACATTATGAATTATAACTATTAATATACTTTATTATAATCAGCTAAAAACGTTTAGTTTCAGCATGATTTTTCTTTTAACCAGTTTTTCTATTTTCCCGTTGAAATGAGAAATTTTTCCGAAATAAAACGTATTGTAGATAATGATTCACATATTTAGCTATCATCATACTTAAGTATCATCAATATTCATTTGCAAATAAAAATGTATAGTTTATGCATAATTTTTGTTCCAATCCGTTTTTCAATTTCCCGGATAAATGAAACATTTTCCCGTTATAAAATGTATTCGTTTTAATGACTCAGATTATCATTTATCATCATACCAAATTTCATTAAAAACCGTATTTATTTGGGTAAGAATTAATAATATGTTTCTAAAAACAATTTCGCTAATAATGAATTATTTTTGAAACAACTTTAATAACCATTAAAAAGGTTGTAGCGGGCCAACTTTAAAAGATAGACATATGTCGTCGCGGACTTTTTTTAGAACTTTTTAAGAGGAACAATTTTTCTATACATGATTTTTGTATAACTTTAACCATTTACGCAGGGCAGGCAACAAACGCTCTCAAAAGGAAAAAATTTTCCTGGTTTTTGCAACATTTTCCATTGATGCCCTGCTGCTATTGGTCGTAGAGTGATGTTGAATAGCCTAAAGCCTTCGTCGATAATGAAGCTATCCAACACAAAAAAAAATTTTCAATTCGAACCAGTAGTTTCTGAGATTAGCGCGTTTAACCAAACAATCAAACAAACTCTTCAATTTTATATATTAGTATAGATAAGCATGGCGTACCAAACGATACAATTTCTTACCACCCTATATCCAAGCCGAAGTTAGTGATTTCAAAACTGAGTAAATCAACCTGTAGGCAATCACAATGAATGCATCCTAACGTCATTAATCAATTTTATCAACCAAAAAAAATATCTTGATCCAAATGATTCATTTCAATTTGTGGATGTTATCCTTGCAAAATCTCTTACAACATCTGGATCAAATGTGAGGATTTTTTAAAAACGTTATCGCGCCTAAGCTTATTTGAGACAGCTCATCTTTTCTTCTCGATTTTCCCATAGGTTTTTTTTTTCTCCAAACTGGGACAAACCGTTCATTGGTGCAGCCTTAGGGTCTGTTATTGGGTAAATACAGAAGGTTTTATTTAATTTACATTTAATTTTTTTTCTTAATGTCAATAACAATTAAGAAAATGGTAAAGGTAAACGTATGATGTATAATAGTTTTTCATTTCTTGGTATTTAAATAAATGTAATAGGCTGTAATTATTTAAATATATCTTGAACAAAGTTGGCATTGAGATAAGAATTTGGTTCAGAACTAACATTGAAGGCCTTTTTACAATCAGGAAGAGAAAATTTAAGCTTTGGTTTAACAAAGAAAAAATCGTATTGAGAAGATTGGACAGTTTTTAGGTTCAAGGTATATTGCATGATTTTTTTTATCGTCAAAAAATCGAATGTACATTCCAATTTCTCTCATATAAAACCATCTTCCAAAACGAAACCTCCGTAATTAGTTCGCATATATTAAAGTCCCGTTACTTTTTTTGATGCAAATATAAAATCTTCATTCACAAAATAAAATCAGGATTTTCGATAAAGCTACTTAAGGTTAATTTTTGCCACACTGAAATCCATGATATTGCATATGTGCTATGGGAAGGCAATTTATGACCGGAAATAGAACTTATGAATGAGTTAAGTTGGCGATATCGAGTTGTTTGAATCTCTTCCACTGCATGTTTTTCGTTGCTCATTTGAACAAGTTTGAATTTTGTGTAGGTTTAAATATGCTGTTTAGTATGTAGGTGTGAAATCGGAATAAATGTTGGGATTTTGTCTTCTTTTAGTTTGTGTAACGACCAATCGAATCGTCTCCGTTTTGTATTGAAATTTTGATTCGACTTCATTTATATTCGGGTGATATCACCTGTAGATGAAACATGTCATATCCACTTTCTCTGTGACACATTTTCGTGGGTATTTTTTTTTTAATTTGTATAACGTCCAATTTAAACGCTTAATGGCCGTGGCAAATTTAAAAAAAAATCCAATTATAATTAAATGCAGCTAAAATCATTCATTTGTTATTGAAAATAGGCGTTTAGATACACTTAACATGAAAGTATCATTTATGTAGGTATACCTATAAGTAGTTCTCAAGGAGGGAGGGATGAAAAAATATTTCATTGTTGTGGAATAATCCTTCTGAATTTAAATTAGCCCTCACCCTTATAATAGGGGGACTCTCACTATACCTGACATACCTGGTACCAGGTATGGTAAGAGCATTACCTCTCATGTAGTAATGAGACCCCTCATTTCCATATGATTTCCTAGAGAGTTACTGATAACTATATAATTACTATTACTTATATTTAAGAGAAAATTTGCAATTTTTGCAAACTGCAACAGTACTGCAGTATCAATTCTATTTCTTAACATACCGAAGGCTATAATGATTTCACTTTTGTAATGAATTTTTTAGGAGTTGTCCTATTTTTAGCAATAAGTTGATAAGGGTGGTTTCTCTCTTTATAGACAGAACTTTGTGTTAAGAGCAGTTTGATGTGTGTCAAATTTTACGTGAACAAAGCCACGGGTAGCCGCTAGCTTTAATTAACCGACTTCAAAAAAAGAGGAGGTTCTCAATTCGACTGTATTTTTTTATGTTTGTTACCTCAGAACTTTCGACTCGGTGAACCGATTATGATGATTCTTTTTGTATTTGAAAGCTGGTGCTTCCCGAATGGTCCCATTTTAATTTGAAGGAAATCGTTCACTTCCAAGGAGTTGAAAACTAAGGGATGAAATACTTACTTCTTATTGGATAGCTCGATTTTGATAATGTTTTTTTTATTTGTAGTACACAATTTTAAATTAATCTCCTATCCATTTTTTATAAAAAAAAAACTCCACTCATAAGAGGTTAAAAATAAGATATGAAATAATATAATACATTTTTCCTGGCTAACCCGATTTTGATAGTTTTGTTTCTATTACGTACAACGTACCTTTAAATTGTTCACATTTCAATTTGAAGAAAAAAATCCACCCCTTAAGGATGAAAATAGGGGATGAAATAGTGACATTTAACCGAATTTTGATAATATTTTTTCTGTTGGAAAGAGTAATCCACTTAGTTTTGTTATTACATTTAAAAACAAAAAATTTCAACCCTTAAGGGCAAAAAGGGATGATGTAGTAACTTTTAATATTAAACAGCGCTGCCTCATATGAGCAGCGCGTTTGGAAGGTTAACCATTTTCAAGCAAATAAAATCAGTTATCAAACTTCAGATCACTAAAACGCGAGCAATAAATAAATATTATAAAAAAATGAAAAAACCGACTTCAAAATAAATAAAAAATCTTAAACAAGAAATGCACTAAAAAGTAACAAAATAATGGCGTATCCTTGCAATATCTACAACTTACAAATTATTAGGATGATACAATGTATAACTATTGTTATTTTTGGAGTTGGTGTCAGTCAAGAAAATAAATATTAATGGTAATTTGTAAAAAGGTTTAGTTGGTTATTGGTATTTTGTAGTTTAAAGGTCGCTAGATATTGTTACAGTTCGAGTATATTGTTTAAAAGTTTATTTGAAAAATAATTTTCAAAAGGTATGCTCGTTTTTTGCTAAGTGCCTACCAAAATAGTCGTATTTCCTTGGCTGACACCAACTCCAAAAATAACAATAGTTGTACATTGTATCATCCTAATAATTTGTAAGTTGTAGATACTGCAAGGATACGCCATTATTTTGTTACTTTTTAGTGCATTTCTTGTTTAAGATTTTTTATTTTTTTTAAAGTCGGTTTTTCATTTTTTTATAATATTTATTTATTTTTATATTACTTTCTTTTACTACTATATAGTAAAAGTAGTATTGTAATTTGGTCGATTTTAAAATTTGAGCTTTCACCGGAAATACATGTTTCGAGGTACTCAGAGTCCAAAAAAATTGTTTTTAGAAAAATGTATGTGTGTGTGTGTGTGACAGCCATATCGTATAGAAAGCTTAATCCGAATTACACAAAACTTGGAATTTTCCCTTCATATTATAACTAGTTGTTCCGCGAAGCTTTTGATTAAAATCGGTTAACCGGAAGCTCCATTTTATTCTAGGAGTTTTTGAGAATTTTAATTTTTTTTCAAAAACGACTCTAACGATTTTCTTTAAACTTTCTATAGTTTTTAGACTCATTGATGTCTACAACTTTTATTTGAAACTTTTTCCTGGGAAAATTCAAATAAGGACGGTTATAGGGTGAAGGTTGGGAATTTGTGTACATACGCTTTTAACTCAAAAACTACTGAATAGTTTTTGGTCAATTTTTTGTTTGTTTTACTTCTTATATACTTGGTCCTTATCTAAAAAAAGAACTATCACGATATCTTCATTAAAAACAGCGTAATCAAAGTTTTACAAGCAAAACGCGTTAAGCGATGGATTTTTCATCGCTTTGATAGAGTGGGGCAAACAATGTAATGCGCATGGGCTGGACAGACGATGTTTCTCCTTCCACTGCCTACTGATTATTTCATATTTTAGTGCAGACTTTATGAGGCTCAGCGAGATATTAGCTTAATAAAGATTTGTTGAATTCTATTTTCTATTTGTTTAGCAGGTTTTAAAATATTTTTGTAGCTTTTTTTTTTTCAAATTCTCTTTTAGCATTTTTTATATTTTACTCTAATACAAATTCAAAATATATTTTTAAGTTACAGCCGTTATAATAATCAAATTACATTTCAACACTCCCTTTTGATATAACAATATTTTTTAACCAGAAAGAGTTAAGGTAGCGAGAAACATTTTTTAAAAAATTTAATTATAAGCCAAAAAATTGCTCCCTTGGAATCCGCAAGTTCTCCAAGTGTATAGTTATTAATTGATTAATAATTAATTTTTCAAAATTTTGCAAACTAAAAATTAAAATTGCTGTAAACTACAAAAAGGTCACTTTCTTTTAGTTTTTTTTAAATTGCTCCTTAAATGCTTTTTCCGGATCCGCAATTGCTCCAGGTGTATAATTAATAGTTAATTAATAATTACATTTTAAAAAAATTTCAATCTCAATAATTAAAATCGCTATAAAACCCATAATAATTTTTAATTGCATTTTTTTTAAGTTCTCTGCTCTTTTCATTACTCAAATAAGCGATCAAATTTTTGTAATAATTTTTTTTGTTAATAATTTTTTACTATTTATACATGTATTACTGTAATATGACGTCATCAATTGCCGTTAAAAATTGAATTAGTAATTAACTATACACCTGGAGCAATTGCGGATCCGGAAAGAGCATTTACGGAATAATTTTTTGAAAAAAAAAAATAAAACAGGGATTATTTTTCATTATATTATATAGCAATTTTTATTTTTGAATTTAAAAATTTTTGAAAAATTAATTATTAATAACTAATGACTATACACTTGGAGCAATAGCGGATTCTTAGTTATCTAGTTAAAAGTGTTCTACGAAAAGTTCTTTCTGGTTATTTTTAATGTATATTTGCTTTCAAGTTCTTAAATGTTTTTCCTCTGTAAATTAAATATGTTCTTAACATATAATAACCTACGCAGCCGACGTCGCGAGTATTAGCTAGTTTTAAATTTTTTAATGATATCATAATATTTTTTAACTCAAAAGATCTATAAAAGTGAAATATTAAGATGTTCGGGGGCTGTTGAGATTTTGGACTTTCGGGATTTTGAGTACCACTGGATCTGAGGAAAAATAAACCCGCTTTTTTTAAATTTTAAACTAAAGGCGACAAGTTGAGGTTATTAATATTCAGGATAACTGACCTCGGTGCATTGTTTCCACTTGTTAAAAAGCAGTCAAGTTCATAACGGAAACCCACATCCTTCACTGCAATTATCGCAGTTAAATATCCGAGAAAATCATACCACATATCTACCAATATACAAATAAATAATAACAATCCAGAAAGCGAGCAATATGGCGTTATATGTAATCCTTCATGTTTATATGTACTGTTTATAGCGTATAATAATATATAATAATAATAATAATATATAATAACCCTACATGTGGTATAAATTTGGTCGAAATCGGTGACGGCACGTTCTAAGGTCCCCTTGTGAGATTTTTTTCCGAGAACCCAATATTTACACTTGTTTAGCTTTTTACTTTCTTTTACTACTATATAGTAAAGGAAGTATTGTAATCGGGCCGAATCTTCGAATTCAAGATTTCACCGGAAATACATATTATAAATATATTGGCCCCCTGAGTCCAAAAGGGTGTGTCTTTATCCAAATTATACTAAACACGGAATTTTGCCTTCATATTATATCTAGTTGTGCCGCGAAACTTTTGGTTAAAATCAGTTAACCGGAAGCACTAATTTATTCTAGGAGTTTTAGAGCTTTTTCAATTTTTTTTTTTTTGAAAACGCCTCTAACGATTTTCTTTAAACTTTCTATAGTTCTTAGGCTCATTCATGCCTACAACTTTTATTTGAAACTTTTTCCGGGAAAAATTCGAATAAGGACGGTTCTGGGGTGAAGGTTGCTGGAATTCGTATATACATATAGGTTGTATGCATATAATTCAGTTTATATTTACAGTTATAAATTGCTTATATTACTTTTAACCAACAGCGAGTTTCATAAATGAAAGTAAAAGAAAATACTGTGACGCCTCGCAGCAGATATTTTTTCATTGTTGCCTCTGATTGTCTAATTCAAAATTAATCATTCTACGGAATTCCACTAGATTTCGCGATCAGTTAAAAAATCTACTCTTTACTAGATTTTTAGAACTCTAGTAAAAAACTCTTGACATAGAAACAATGAAATCTGACCATGTGAGATGACATTTTTACATTGAATGCACTTGGAATTAGTTTTTAAATACCTTTTTTTTAGACTATTATAAAGAAATTCGTTTTTAGATTCTACGTTTGAAATTCTATTTTAAATCATTTTTTGATTTTTCTATTTCTCTAAATATCAATAAAAATTCGCGAACCAATATTAAGGTTATATCACTTTGACAGTTGCATGAGATTTATTTACTTGATAAAATGAAAAAGGGGACCGTTAAAAAAAACCTAAAATAAATAATCTAATGAAATGAAAACCAGTTCTCTCGACGTCGAAATGGTGTGTGATCCGATAATTCTCAACTTTTACGAAAGCCTCTTACGACAAACCGACGTCGAATTGTTACAAGGAACCGATTGGCTAAACGACACGGTAATTTCGTTCTATTTCGAATATTTGGAGAAAATATGCTTTAAAGACTGCGTTAATTTACTGTTCGTTCCACCACAAGTTACTCAATGTATTAAAATCACCAGCGTCAACGAAATGTCCGTCTTCCTCGAGCCGCTACAAGTGGCTCAGAAAGAGTTCGTTTTCTTTGCGTTAAACGACAATGAAAACGCATCAAAAGCCGGTGGAACCCACTGGAGTTTGTTGGTGTACTCCCGACCTGAGAGTAAATTGTACCACTTTGATTCGTCGTCGGGAATGAATCATAATCAAGCCTGGGAGTTCAGCACGAAGTTTATCTCGGCGATGAAAATCGAGGCTGAATTCGAACAACCAAAATGCCTTCAGCAGTCCAATGGTTATGACTGTGGCCTACACTTGTTATGTAACGCAGAAAATTGCGGCCACTATGTGATGAAACATGGAATGATCGCAGGGATTCCCGTTCTAAACGAGGCTGTCGTTTCGGGAAAACGTAAAGAAATTGTTAAATTGATCTACTCGTTACGACAACAAGGATTTGATTCAGTCTCTTAAATTTCGTAAAGAAGAATTCAAAATCAGGCCTTCCATATATTTAAATTCTATGACGACTTTTCCATTTAATTGTTAAAGAATAACTCCATTTGTTGTTTTATTGATACTAATAATAATATGTTGATAAAAATTTGCTTTCTTACCTACTTAATTTTTTCACGCTTTTCTTGCTTATTTCGAGATTTTTAGGCATTAATTTATTTTTCATTCACTTAATTTTGTTGTTCCTTCACTCATGTGATTTTAAGTGATTTTTTGCGAGTCATAAATGCTAAGTTTGCTTTTAGCTTGTGATTTTGTTCACGTTCTGTGATTGTTCTGTAATTTATTTATAGTATTATTTGATACGTAAATCATCCTGTAAAAAGGATGAAAAAAAATTGTTAAATATATTTTTTGTACCAACCACTTGACCCGTCCACTTTTTGAAGTTGTTATAATAAAAATTTATTTTTGACAAAAAACGGTGTTATTTCAACCTTTTTCTCGATTATAATATTCGTCTTATCCTTGGACTTTTTCGCTGAATCTAACAGGCTTATCTCAGCTTATATGAAACATTTTGTTCTTTGATTCGAACACAAAAACGGTATCCAGACGGAGCCCTTTTGAATCGAGGCGAGTCGCGACAAACCAACACAAGTTCGCGTTCGCCTGTATTCGTGTTGTTCTGGTGAATGTTTACTCCTGGAATGACATGTTCCAGGACATAGGGAGCATCCATTTATAACACGACATTTAAGGGAATGGGTTCGAGCCGAATACCATCTAAGGGGCCATCCATAAATTACGTCACACCAATTTCATGATTTTTGACCCCCTCCCCCGTCCTTGTCACAGCTGGTCATATTTGTGACACCCACCCCTCCTAAGTGTGACGTCACATATTTTACAATTTTACATCAACAAATAATTATTGCATTAAAACAGCAGTTCCAAAATTTCTTTTGTTTTAATTTAAATGATTTTTTAATAAAATTAACATCATATCAAACATTTAAAGAAATTAACAAAAAAAAAACGATTAATTACATTAATTAAAGATCCAACTTAATCATCTTGAAAGTCAATTGTCAACTGAAATAAAAACAATATCACCGCTAGGCACGGTGCAGCATTTAGCGGCCGTTATCAAAGGGCAATAGCGTCGGCGCTTAACACTGCACCGAGAATAAAATCCTCTTCGGACAATTATATCTAAAGATCTATATATTAAATAATCGATTGGCAATGTTGCAAATGTTCTTGAGGTTTTTGTTAATAGTTCAAAGTTGGTGTTTTACTTAACACTTAGATTAAATAGATTTTGAAATGTGACGTCACGAAAGTTCGGACCCTTCCCCCCCTCTTAACGTATTACGTAATTAATGGATGGCCCCTTATCTTACTTAGAAGGGGGGGGGGGGGCTCTAAGCGAATATATCCAACGCATTTACTCTAGAAATAGACATTTTCAAAGATCTCACTCCAGGAGTTGCCGACCAGCACCAACTAAGAGCTGATCGTTGTTTTGGCGATCGCCTTTTAGCGCTGCCTGACTGTCAGCTGCCCCTTTAGTTCATGTAATTTAGAGGATCGATCAAAAATATCGCCATCTTTTCTTTCATCTTTTACCTAAGGGTCTAGCCCAATAGCCATAAGGAAAGTGCCCCAGGCGGTTTTTGTAAAATGCTTCCGTGTGCTGACTCCTCTTCATGAAAAACTTATTGTCGCACAATTTTAACCCGCTACCCCCACTTGTATTGGAGTTACGGGGGAAACTACCCCAGACGTTAAAATTTTTTTCAAAAAAACTATTGAAGATTTTTTTATGAAATTAAAACTGTACGTAGATATTGATAAAACGCATAATATATATTTTTTTCAGAATTTTTGTAAATCCATAAATGATGAAAAATATTCTTTTTATTTTTTGAGGGTGGTTTTTTACATCAACCCTTAGAGTGACAACTTTTTTAAAAAATGCGTTTAGTGCATTTATTATCCATCTTTCATATCATATACAAGCCATAAAGCAATAAATGCATTTACAAAATGCATCGACTCATGGCTGCTTATTACAAACCAAGATGGTGAGCGACAACTAATTTCTTAAAGCGTCTTTTTTTTAAATGAGAGATGGATAATAAATGCACTAATCGCATTTTTAAAAAAAAGTGTCACTTTAAGGGTTGATGTAAAAAACCACCCTCAAAAAATAAAAATAATATTTTTCATCATTTATAGATTTACAAAAATTCTAAAAAAAAAATATTTATTCCGTTTATTAATATCTACGTACAGTTTATTTTCATGAAAAATCTTTAATAGTTTTCTAGAAAAAAATTTTAACGTCTGGGGTAGTTTCCCCCGTAACTCCAATACAAGTGGGGGTAGCGGGTGAAAATTGTGCGACAATAAGTTTTTCATGATGAGCCTGAGGCACTTTGCTTATGGTTATTGGGCTAGACCCTTTTTTCTGCCGTTTTGAGTCCGTCTTGAACACCCCTAATGTAAATCTAATTCTGCCTAGGATATAAATGATTGATTTTTCACTAGTTCCATTTAAGTATTTTATATTTAAATTTACATTAGCGAATACACTTATAAAAATAGTGGTCTTATACATAACATTCCATACATTTAATAGTTTTAGAAATTAAAAAAAAAATATTTTTATCAGTCGATAATTTATGAATATAAATGCATCTGATATTTAAAGATAGTTCATATAAAATTGTCACGAGTTAACATCAAAATATAAATACTGACTTCCAGTAGGTTTTAGGCGATTACTGGTGGTGGCACCCAGCCACCGAAGGCTTTTTCCAATTCTTCAGCGACCGCCAAACATAGTCGATCTTGATTGGGGGCTGCAACCACTTGCAATCCAATAGGAAGGCCTTCCGCCCCCAAGCCTAATGGACACGACGTCGCTGGCAATTGTAAAACATTAAAAACACCGGTATAAGCGAAATTCAATGGCTTGTAAATCGGCTCGTTATGATATTGAGCACACGTTGGATGTACCGGATATAAAAGCACACCATCGTCTCCCAACAAATCGATCAACTGCTGCTTGAACTTATTTCTCAGCTCGACTAATTCAAAATATTTCGGAGTTCCGTATTGAATTCCAATTTTTTCAATAAACGCGGTTCCTATAACTATAAAAGTATGCTCCGAAAGTCCAACAAGCCATTTCAAAAACTCCCAGCCAATATTCACGGAATATTTCATATTGCCCATTTGTTCCGTGAAATCAGCTCCATCTTTACACTTCATGTTCGCAAACCAAAGATCAGTGGACTCCTTGAACTCGGTGAAATTCGTTTCTTGAGCTGTAATGTTGTGGGTCTTTTCCAAATATTTAACTGCCTCTTTGATCACTTGTTTGATATCGGGCGAAATTGGTGATATATATCCGGATCCGGTGTTTGAGAGTTGATAGAAATATCGGATGTTTTTCACGTTGACCGGTTCATCGAGACGGAGTAGAGGCGCTTTTTTGTCGGATATCACTTTTAAAATTGGAGCTAGGTCTTCGGCTCGCCGACACATTGGACCGATACCGAGAAATTTGTCTTGTTCTTCGGAAAGAGGCTCGGGCCATTGGCCGTTGTTGGAGACGACCAATGGAGATGGTTTATGGCCGAAGATACCATTGAAGTATGCGGGCATTCGAATCGAGCCTCCGATATCGGAACCTAGGCCGAATGCGACACCGGCAGCGGCTTGAATAGCCCCTTCGCCTCCGGAAGATCCACCAACCATGCGGTTCGAATCGTACGGATTGTTTGTTCGACCATACAATGTATTGCTCGTCTCCCACCTGACCAATTAATAAGTTAGTCATTAGTAAGTTGAGCGTTATTAAAAATGGTGTTTACTTACCACATGCACAGTTCAGGAATATTCGAAAGACCAATAAGGATAGCTCCTGATTTTCGCATACAAGCCACTGCATCACCATCTTGTGCTCCTAACGTTCCTTTCCGCTTATAAAGTCCTGCTGTGTAAGGCATTCCTAAAAGCAAAAAGAAAAATTTACTTTCAAATCGATACCTAGGTATTTCTAGGTACTCATATACCTACATAATATAAATGAAATTCAGTGTGTAAGACTCATAAAAACTCGAAAAACGACTTAACCGATCTTAGTAACTTTTTTGTTTGTTTTATTCGTCTAAATATAGGGGTAATTTAGGAAAAACAAAATCTCTCAACAGGCCAGTCAAAATCAATGATTTTTTAGTAGGTTGTTTAGACCCATTAGGGCTATGTATTCTCAAAGGCTCTGGCCCAATAGCCATAAGAAAAGTGCCCCAGGCGGTTTTTGAAAAATGCTTCCGTGTGCTGATTCCTCTTCATGAAAAACTTATTGTCGCACAATTTTCACCCGCTACCCCCACTTGTATTGGAGTTACGGGGGAAACTACCCCAGACGTTAAAATTTTTTTTCAAAAAAACTATTGAAGATTTTTTTATGAAATTAAAACTGTACGTAGATATTGATAAAACGCATAATATATATTTTTTTCAGAATTTTTGTAAATCCATAAATGATGAAAAATATTCTTTTTATTTTTTGAGGGTGGTTTTTTACATCAACCCTTAGAGTGACAACTTTTTTAAAAAATGCGTTTAGTGCATTTATTATCCATCTTTCATTTAAAAAAAGTCGTTTTAAGAAATTAGTTGTCGCTCACCACCAAAATGAGGTCATCCAGGGACAGGTTTGTAATAGACAGCGTATTTCGTAAATGCATTTATTGCTTTATGACTTGTATTGTATATGCCATAATATGGTTTTCGCCAAGAAAAAAGGTCCTGAGAGAGAAATTAATTTTTGAAATTTTTTATAGGCCTATTAACATTATAGTGCAGGGATCTTTTATCCATTCTTTTACTAATAATAAATTCAAAGAAAGTTTGATAAATAATACCTACTTGTAATTATTTTCCATCTCAGATTACCTACATACATACTCAAATATTGTTAGTATTATTATTTGAATCAAGTAATATTTTTATTATTTGTTATAACTAAAAATAATTAGCTGAGTATTAATTTAGCATTTGTATATTTACGGAGGAAGTAAAAACATTTCGATTTGTAGCAAGTGCGTTGGGTTGTCGAACCTGTACATGGTACGACCGGTCAATAAAACAATATTTGGCATAAAGATTTAAGGAACAAATTGTTATTTTCGGTTTAAACAATGTGCAAGATAGCTGGATCTTTGCACTATAGGTTTGGGAAAAGACTTAGGTAAATCAGAAGTTGTTATGGCGGATAAAATATTTTTTTATATGAAGGAACGTCAATAAGAATTTTAACTGATGTAAAAAAACGTTTTCAATGATAAATTCCACAAGATTCCCAGAACTACTGAAGAAGATCTTAAAATAATATTCAGCGGCACTTATCAATTGGCGCAAGCAGTTTTTTATCTTTCCAAAATAATAACTAATGCAGGCTTAAGCCTTCAATATTTAAAACATTTTAGAACAATTATAAGAGGAAGAGTGCAATCGAAGGCATTTCAATAGAAAAACCAAATTACTTTCTTGAATATGAATCTTATGATAATATAAAACTAAAAAAGTTATGCAGGTGTTAAAAAATGAGATTGTGGTAATGGAAATAGAATTGGTGGCTGTTTTGTGTCTGTGCTGCAGCGGTTATATACTATTTATTACATGGTCTTTATAAACCAAAACGTAAAAAACGTAGGCCAGCAGAAATAATGAATAAACTTCAATCGAATTCCAAAAATATATAGACAATTACGTATATAGAAGCAGAATCCTATAGCGACTAAGCAAAGGTTAAATTCAAATTCTAAATTATTATTTCCAATAAATTATGATTGTAATTATTTTTAGTTATAACAAATAATAAAAATATTACTTGATTCAAATAATAATACTAACAATATTTGAGTATGTATGTAGGTAATCTGAGATGGAAAATAATTACAAGTAGGTATTATTTATCAAACTTTCTTTGAATTTATTATTAGTAAAAGAATGGATAAAAGATCCCTGCACTATATTGTTAATAGGCCTATAAAAAATTTCAAAAATTAATTTCTCTCTTAGGACCTTTTTTCTTGACGAAAACCATATTATGGCATATACAATACAAGTCATAAAGCAATAAATGCATTTACGAAATACGCTGTCTATTACAAACCTGTCCCTGGATGACCTCATTTTGGTGGTGAGCGACAACTAATTTCTTAAAACGACTTTTTTTAAATGAAAGATGAATAATAAACGCACTATTCGCATTTTTAAAAAAAGGTGTCTCTTTAAGGGTTGATGTAAAAAACCACCCTCAAAAAATAAAAATAATATTTTTCATCATTTATAGATTTACAAAAATTCTGAAAAAAATATATATAATGCGTTTTATCCATATCTACGTACAGTTTTAATTTCATAAAAAAATCTTCAATAGTTTTCTAGAAAAATTTAACGTCTGGGGTAGTTTTCCCCGTAACTCCAATACAAGTGGGGGTAGCGGGTTAAAATTGTGCGACAATAAGTTTTTCATGATGAGGAATCAGCACACGGAAGCATTTTTCAAAAACCGCCTGGGGCACTTTTCATATGGCTATTGGGCGAGAGCCTTTGCAACTATCAAAAAGTTGTGGAAAATTTTTATACAGGAAACGTGAAAATTTTGAATTTGTTTCAGTTTCTGCTCGGTATCTCCTAATCCGTGCATTTTTCTTCGAAAGCTATACTGTACGTTTTTTAAGAGCATAAAATTTATTACAAGTTAAGCCCAACCGGAGCTTCGCACGTCAATGGGTTACCGAGGTACGGCACTTCGAAAATAGGCCAGTTTTTTTCAAAAATTGAAAATTTTAGACCTTTTTTGGAAAGAAGTTGCGTCGAAATAGTTGATCCTACGAGCAGAAATTGTTGATAATAATTTACCTACAATAATTTGTAGGCAATTTATCAGCTTTAAATTAAATGCAGAGCGGGGTCTGTAAGACTCATAAGACCCATATAAGAGAAAATCACAATTGGGTGGGTACTCCAGTATTGGTAGATCAGTAGGGTTGTCTTGAGGCTCGTCACCGTCGTCCTCTTCCATGATGATAAGGGCAGCATTCTTGCACATTTTCCCAGACCAGGTAGCGCACATCACAGAACATCTAAGCCCTTCTTACACGCAAGTGTAGCCACCTCTGCACCCCTTCGTGCATTTACAAGAGGAGAGTTTTAGGAGTTCTGCGGGGGGTAGGAGCTTGCCGACTGGCAATGTGGATGAGTCCAGCCGAGGTCATACGTGTTTAAAAATCACTTCATGCCATAAACAAGTGTTTTGGTACATTTCTGGAAAATTTAATTTTACCTTATATGGTTTTTACTTTCTTTTACTACTATATAGATAGTAAAGGAAGTATTGTAATCGGGTCGAATTTTCGAATTCGAGCTTTCACCGGAAATACATGTTTTGAGGTCCTCTGAGTCCAAAAAAGTGGTTTTTAAAAAAATGTATGTGTGTGTGTGTGTGACAGCCATATCGTATCGAAAGCTTTATCCGAATTTCACCAAACTTGAAATTTGACCTCCATTTTATACCTAGTTGTGCCGCGAAGCTTTTGGTTGAAATCGGTTAACCGAAAGCTCTACTTTACTCTTGATGCTTTTGAGCTTTTTCAATATTTTTTGAAAACGGCTTCAACGATTTTCTTTAAAATTTCTATAGTTCTTAGACTCATAGATGCCTACAAGTTTTATTCAAAACGTTTTCTTGGGAAAATTCGAATAAGAGCGGTTCTGGAGTGAAGTTTGGGAATTCGTATATACATATAGCCCTATAGGTTGTATGCATATAATTCTGTTATTATGTATGGTTAAAAAGTGCTTTTATTTCTTTTAAATAACAGCGAGTTTCATAAATGAAAGTAAAAGAAAGTACTGTGACGCCACGCAGCAGATATTTTTAAGATTTAGAGAGAACTACAAAGCTTATAGACCCCGCTCTGAACTTAATTACTTTTTTTTTTTGATTTATTTAAGGTCGCATCAACTACTATGGTCATTAGCGACCGTCAAATCCGAAAACCCAGAAAAAAATTTTGGGCTTTTATTGGGATTTGAACCCAGGACCACTGACGTATAAGGCAACTATCTAGGGTTAGGTGTCAGTTTTTCGAATCACAATTTTTCGAATCACAATTTTTCGAATCACAATTTTTCGAATTACAATTTTTCGAAACACAATTTTTCGAAACACAATTTTTCGAATGTACAATTTTTCGAAAAATTAATAATAAATAATTTTAGGGACTGAAATAATAAGAATAAATTTAGTTTTATTTGCCAAATTACACAAAATAAAATAAAAAAACCTAAAATAGGCAATTGAATAATACCTTTTATTTAGTAAATAAAATTCAACCGGTGGTTCTCAAAATGTTGAATCCATCAAATGATATAATATATAATATACGTATGTCAGATACTATTTAAAATAAAAAAGTTGGGTCCCATAGTTTGAGAACGACTATTTGAAAATATTTGTTCATTTAATGTTCATTTCATTACAACATCTTGAAAAAGAAATTGTTTGGTAATTTAATCAACTCTGTATCTCTTATCATTCTCGAAATAACAATTGTGTAGCACTTAATGCTCAAATTTTGTATCTGGGGGTTTAATTCGTTCTAGATTAAGCCCGAACCCTTCACTTATAGGTCAAAACACTTAAATTAAATCGAGCTCTGCTCATAGGAGGAATGGTTTCGACGCAACTTCGATCCAAAAACGGTCTAAAACTGAAATTTCCAATTTCTGAAAAAACTGGCCTATTTTCAAAGTGCCTTAACTCGGTAACCCATTGACGTGCAAAGCTCCGGCAGGACTTAATTTGTAACAACTTTAATGCTCTTAAAAAACGTACAAAATAGCGTTTGAAGAAAAATGCATGGATTAGGAGATACCGAGCAGAATCTGAAATAAGTTCAAAACTTGCAAAAGTTGCAAACTTGAGAATACATAACCCTAAACCTAAAGGGTCCAAACAATATAGTACTAAAAAATCAGAGATACATCATGTTTTGCGAACTCATTGTTGATTTTGACTGACCTTTAAGTATAAGGATGTGGTTGTGGTAGGTTTTAAAAAAGTACTCAATGTACTTTTTATCCCAGAAATATAGGGGTAATTCTCATGAAATCTCGAAATTACCTATCAATAAATGAATGAAAAATATTTAAATTAATTCATCTTCATTTGCTCTTAAATTTGTACTATTTATCTTACTAGAAGTGAAAAATATCGGGGTCCCCAGAATAAATGAGATTTGACGATTTAAATGTGAGGGAGTGATGACTGAGGTGAGGAAATTATGATTATATTTATTTTTCATATGAAATCGTATTATTTATTTTTTAAATATATTTAGAATTCTACTAGGTTATATTAACTTATAAAATTATGATGGTAATTAAAAAGTTTCTGTAAGCAAAGATGTACGAAAACCGAGTCGATCTAGTCTGAAAGTCATTACCTCATAACTCATCATCCCCTCACTTTTAACCAAAATGAGGAAATGACGGTGAGGGAATGACAAAACAAATCATAACCTAAAAAAATCTCGCAACATAACCGTTTGTTACCAGCTAGCTTTTTGCTACGCTTGCTACCTCTAAAAAACATACTTTCGTACGTCATCGAAATTGAAATATTATAATTACCTTTTTTATTCTTCACTGTGAGGGAATGATTGAATAAAATGTAATCTTTAAAATATTGCAATGAAATCTTCTTCCAACAATTACTCTAACAAACTTGAAGTCAATTCGCCATTCCGAACTAGTAACCGTACTACCAACTGTCAAAAACTAATGAGAATGTTACCAAAGTCCTCAAAAATATACCTACTTATCGACTGTTGGTAATGCTGTGAGGGAATGATTATTTTTCATGGGACAAGTGTTTAGTTAGCATTAGACAAATTGTTGATGCCTTATGATTCTAAATTAAGAGAAATTTTGAAAATCTGTTCTATTTACAATAGACAAGTCATAGTTCTAATCTGGAGTTTGGGATATAGTGAGGGAATGATTTTTAGAGTACTATATATTTATTATTCCTCACAAATTCCCGTACAATCCCAAAGTTATTACCAACATTTTTAGCCTTGATGATGTACTTTCAAAAAAAAAACATCCTAAGTCGGTTAGGTTTATTCTAAAAACTGCTAGGACAGGAATTTTGAGATTTCATGAGAATTGCCTATACATTGTTTCTATGGATTGTTTATGTAAGCTTTTATATTTTATTGTAAATAACGCAACAATGCTTTGAGCGTAAACATCTGAACGCATTGTAAAGAAATTTTGTCTAAGACCCTACAGATTTTAAGATAACACACTAAAAAAAAGTCGAATAGTTGTTTAGGAAACTTGTTTGAAACCCTTCAAGACCAGAAAATTTAATATTAAACTGTTTAGAGAATTTAACAGTTAAGACAATTTAACTATGATTTTTATTCGGTGCTCTATATTTGATGGGAAAAATATCGCTGAATTGCAAAATCAAAAAGTTCAAGGTTGAAAAATAAGTTAATCCCTTAATGGGATTAAGAATAATATTGAAAACCAAACCAATGGATCGATTATTTTAATTTTAGATAAATATAAAATTTTACTGAATTTTATGAAATTATTTTTTTTTAATTTTAGAATATTTTATAAAATCTTTCATCAAATGCCTTCATATGACTAATGATTATGTTAATTGGCCTTGCAATTTTTCTTTATTACAATTCTATTTTTCATTTATTTAAAAACTAGTTTAAGAGATTTTGATAAACAAACTTTGATATCTATTTAGCTTTTTTTTGAATCTAGGATCCAAGGATCTGGAGGTTACACCGAGGTATTAGGTATATTAATAATTTATTATTCTGGAAAATGCACGGGTCATAATATCAAGTCAAGTCAACATTTGCTTGTTATAAACAATTACTAGTTACATTTGCAAGTTATTTCTTTTCAAATTCAAAATGTTAAGCTTAATTCTTTATACAAATTGTTTTATTACTTGACTTGATGTTTTTTTTCTACTCTTTTCAAAGTTGAATTGACTTTCATACCATAAAAATCACGAAACACTGATTCACATTTTTCAAATATATCAAATTTTTTTAAATACCTTCGGCTTCAATTCCGTCTTTCGTGGTGAATGGAACACCCAAAAATGGTTTTTCTTTGGCGAGTTGTTCTTCGGACATCAGTCCAGATTCAACAAGTTCATCGGCTTTTCGAGCTTCTTCTCTGGCTAAGTCATAACGTTTTGCGACGAGACAATTAAATGTTGGATTTATTTCCTCGATTCGAGCGATGAATGACTCTAAAACGTCCACGCTTTTAATCTAAAAATAAACAAAAATTTACAAGTCAGTTAAATTTTAAAGTGAGCTTATCTATACTAATATCAATGCTTATATTATAAAGCTGGAACGTTTGTTGGTTTGTTTGGTTAAACGTGCTAATCTTAGGAACTACTGGTTCTAATTGGAAAATTCTTTTAGTGTTGGATAGCCTATTTATCAAGGAAGGCTTTAGGCACATAGCTTCACGCTACGACTAAAGGAACACAAGTACCTATAGGTATTTTATAAAATTCGTAAAAACTTAGAGAACCCTATCAGATAGCTTATATCTCTTCCTGTGAAAGTAACATAGTTTAATGGCTTTTCATAAACTTTCTAAGAATCAAAGGTCTAGAAATATCTATCTATACTTTTCTGTTAAAAAAGCTTAATTTCTTATTTTGGCATGACGTTTTCTATATATTAGTCAATCAGATTACTTTAGATATGCTCAGAAAAACGGGCGAGGATCAGCTAACTAATAATAACAAAGAAATTTCAATAGTTGAATCGTTATTTTATTTCATCCTAGTAGGGGAAAGGTGTACAATATGATCCCTCTAAGCAAGAATTGAAATAAAATATACATATTTCCTTATGAAACAAACTTGATAGCATTTACTACTGCCATATTTGTTTATCTAACTTTTATCATACTCACAATTTCTAATTAATTCAGTTTACATAATAATATTTAGATATTTTTAAAACTTTACAAAGTAATCATCTTATACACCTGGATGGCTAAGATGATCCCTAGGTTGGGGTAAGATGATCCAATGATCATCTTACCCCAATGTCGAGCAGCCTCTTATTTTTTTAAAGTAAGTAAAAGCGAAAATCAAGACTATAAAACGTCTTTAAGATAACTTTTGTAATTCAATATAACATATACTCAGGTTTATAACTCAATAAACTAAACTCTAAAAAAACTAATCCAGTCTTCTGAGTAGTGGCTACATTATGCAACTATTCTTAAAAGTGTAATCGCTTTTTGGCCGGTGTTGTACTACACATTTCACAAATAAATGGATTTGTATCATCGCTATCAATTCCGGCACAAGCTTCATGCCGCCATTTTCCACAAGCACAACACTTGATCCACCCTCCACCCTTGATATCACCGGAAAACTTTTCCGTGCAATAAAGGCATTCTGTGTCATCTTCCTCAGATGACATAGACGAGAAATATGATGTTTTCTTAAACTTAATGTATGTAAGTACATAAAAATCCTGGGGATCATTTTGCCCCAAGTGCAATTTTTTTATTCAAAGTTAATTAACAAAACCCATAGTCACGCCGCTATTTCCAAGTAATCCAAAAATCAAAATTAGGCGTATTAGAATGTCACAAACACAAGAATCATTGCGCTTACTATAGTTTTTAGTAGAAGTAATGTAAAATTGAATTCAATCTTTCCTTAAATTAACTGAGCACAGTTTATATTTTTTTTCTGTAAGATCCAACACGCTGGTTATGCTTTCTTTGCAATTTTTTGGTATTCGAGGCTATGTTTTATCAAAAATTCAACTAAATAGCGTTAGCTGTTTGGGCGCAATCGAAAAGGATCATCTTACCCGATAGGATCATCTTGTACACCTTTCCCTTACATCTATATAAACTAGAGGTCGCCCAGTGGTCGAAATTCGACCATAATTTGTTACAATTTTTACATACCTAAGGGTACACTTCACTTGTAACTGCCTCAAAAACTTTAGTTACTAAGCTAACTACAGCAGATAATGAATTGCATTTGCGAATGTTTGGAAAATAATTTCTTGACTAATTTTTTCTTCAAGATTCATTTAAAGAAAGTGCACCATATAATGATTGAAAATATTTATTTTAAGTTAAAGAAGGAAATAGGTGTAGAGGTTTCAAAATATTTATTTTTTTTCTTCCATAAATCTTTTACAAAATTATTTCAGAATATTCTCTAAAAATTTCAAAACTTAATATCAATTCGTTCATATCATCATGTTTTGAGGTCCCCTGAGTCCAGAAAAGTAGTTTTTAGAAACATGTCTGTGTGTGCCTGTGTGTGACAGCCATATCGTATCGAACGCTTTTCCGAATTTCACCAAACTTGGAAATTTTTTTTCCTTTGCTTTCCAAGCTTTTGGTTGAAATCGGTTAACCCAAAGCTCCACTTTATTCTCGGAGTTTTTGAGCTATTTCAATTTTTTTCGAAAACGGCTGCAAAGATTTTCTTTAAACTTACGATAGTTCTTAGAATTATTAATGGCTACAACTATTATTTGAAGCTTTTTCCTCGGAAAATTCGATTAAGGACGGTTCTGGGGTGAAGGTTGGGAATTCATAAATACATATCTGTTGTATACTTGTATGCATATAGTTCTGCTATGTATAGTTATAAGGTGCTTATATATTTCTTTTAACCAACAGCGAGTTTCATAAATGAAAGTGAAAGAAAGTACTGTGACGCCACGCAGCAGATATTTTTCTTTTTGTAATGTTGTATGTCAATTGAAATTACAGTATTCTGAAATATTTTTTAGACAAACAAAAAAAATATATGACTATGAAACATCAGAAGTAATTTCAAGAGAGTTTCCTACGTTCAAAAGTAAAACAAAAGTACCTTTATGTTTAGATTTTTTCATTTAAAAGCCAAAGATAAAAACATGGAAATAGGCTGCATAAGTCCTGTTTAAAACTATGAATTAAGCTAAGCTTTTTTTTTTTTTTTCAAATAGTACCTACTTACCTAAATTAATTGTTTGTGTAATTTATTTGAATGATCTTGCCAAAAAAATATAGTATAAATTATTTCTACGTTATATAATAATCAAGAAACACCTGATGAAGACCAAATAAAATGGTTGAAACGTTGTGTATTTGAAGTTATACGAATCTTTTAAATATATTTTTAATAATATTACTCAATAATCAAATAATCGGTTAAATTTGTTTCCTTCAATTTCAATAATTACAATTTAAAAATTTAAATTCCTCTCACAATATTTTGTTTAAATAATGACATTTGGAATATGGTTGAAGTCTGTGGTCAAACTGAACAACTGAGATTTAAAAATCTACATATTTGTGTGTATTGTGTGTCTGTGTGTGTCAAACGCGTGGTAGTGTGTGTGACGTATTTTTTCATTAATTTAAGGAATTTTGAAGCATTATTATAAAAAAATACCATCTCAAAACGCAACTTCCTCATATAAACTTCAATTGTGCCAAATTTCATACTACTCCGTTCGTATAATATTCGGTAAAAGGGGTTTAAAATTTTTGCTTCACGTATTAATATATAGATAAAATGATAGCTGTTTTCCAATGTTCGCTTTTTTCGATCAATTTTGTTTTTGTTTTACTTCTTATATACTTGGTCCTTATAAAAAAAAAAGAGTTACACGATATCTTCATTAAAAACAAAGTAATTAAAGATTTAAATAATGCGATTTTTACAAGCAAAACGCGTTAAGCGGGCATTTTTCGTCGCCTTGATAGAGTGGGGCAAACGACTTATTCAAAATACATTTTTAAGTTACAACCGTTACAATAATCAAATTACATTTCAACGCTCCCTTTTATTATTGCATATATTTTTCAACAAGAAAGAGTTAAGTTGGCGAGATTAAAGTTTTTTTTTTAATTGCTCCTTAAATGCTCCTTCCAGATCCGCAATTGCTTCAGGTGTTTAGTTAATAGTTAAGTAATTGTTAAATTTTTAAAAAAATTTCAATCAAATCGTTATAAAACCCAAAATAATTTTTTATTGAAATTTTTCTTCTTTTTTTAAGCTATCTGCTCTTTTCATTACGCAAATAATTGATCAACTTTTTGCAATATTTTTAGTAATTTATTATTAATAAATATAATTACACGTATTTATTGTTGTATTATGACGTCATCAATTGCCTTTGGATCTTATATACATGAATAGTTTAACAATTTAATTACTAATTAAGTATACACCTGGAGCAATTGCGGATCCGGAAAGACCATGTAAGGAAAAAAAATTTTTAAAAAAGTGATTATTTTGGATTATATTGCAATTTTTATTTTTGAATTTACAAATTTTTGAAAAATTAATTTTTGATTAACTAATAACAATGGAGCAATAGCGGATTCTGAAGGAGCAATTTTTTGGCACGTAGTTAAATATTCTCTGCTAAGTTCTTTCCGGTTATTTTTAATATATTTTTGCGTCCAATTCTTAAATGTTTTTTCTCTGTAAATTTAATATGTTCTAAACATAATAACCTACGCAGACGACGTCGCGGGTATCAGCTAGTTAGTATATAAAGTTAGAGATGGACATGAGCTCTTCTTTGGTAAAAATTAATAGTTAATTTTGTAAGTACGGTAATTAGCAACCAGGGATTTGAAAAATCGAGAAAACTTTTTTCCCTTTGGGATTCGACACTTACACCACTGGTACATAGGGCGATAATCTAGTTACCACGCTATTTTTGAAAAAAAGTTTTCTTTTAAACTTAAAGAGAGTTTTGGTTGATATTGTATGATCTATTAATTAAAACTTAAAGATAATTTCCTTTTAATTTATTTAAGGTGATTTTTTGAATGGATTATTTTCTTTTGCTTACTATAATATTTATTTAAAATGTAATTTAATCTTTTCCTCGAAAGATTTACAACTTCGATTTAATATATTTCTCCTGTAGTTTCATTTTTTGAATACGAATCAATAATAATCATTCTGTTATATTAGATACAAACTTTATTTACATTGGTTTTCAAGAGAAACAGATTGATAAAAATTAATATAAAAAAAAATATTAAAATTTGCAAAATTCCCTTAGTCGTTTTTTACTGTATAAATAATTTATTTTAAACTACCTAAACACAAAAGATATATCAATGACATGCAAACTTGTTGTATTTATTGCTGAGTATAAAAATTTGTAAGTAGTTCGTCCCACTGGGTCAATAAACTTTCAATGAAACATATCTCAGATATTTTTTTTCCTATTATAATATAAGATTTTTGAGTTTTATATTTCCTGCTTATGACATAATGTACTCGTATTTTAACTCTAGACACCAATTTTATATTGCTATTTTTAATCTAAACAAAACCCCAATGAAAAAAGTTGTTATCTATACTGAATTAAAACTTTCTCTGAAAAACCAAGAAAAATTTATCTATAAAACCTGATCAAATTAATCATGATATTATCCGTTTTTTTTAAACTATTGAAGCAAACAATAAAAACTTTCTCAAAATTTAGAAAAGGTATCAAGAAATTTGGAAGTTTAAATAATGTATAGCGTTAAATTTTATTTTCAAATGAATTATGGATAAGAGATTATTCGAAAAGGTGAGGCCATTATTAAAAACTGTTTAAAATATCTGGTATTGCTGTACATTTTTGTAAATTTCCAGGTGTGGAATTTTTAAGATGCCACAACAAAATATTTGTTTTTTTTTTTGAAAATAAAAATTCTCTGACTTTTATCATTTTTGTTGTTACAGAACAACTGTAATTATGAATAATAAATTTTTTCTTTTTATTACTTATTTGCAATCTGTATACACATTCATACAATGAGCAAATGGGCTAAAAGATCGAAATTAAAAACCTTTAAATTAAAGGGCAAATATAACACCGGTCAACAAAAAAATTTTTCTTTTGGGTTTCTGTTCTTATGTTTAAATTCTGATTCTAGACATTGAAAAACACTTAAAGTTTAATTTTTAATTCTTAAAGTTTGCTTTTGTCTGATTCGCGTCGATAAGTAAATTTTATAAAGAGTTCATCATTCTTCATTATAATGATACTAAAATTAAATTGCTCTAATTTCTACAAAAGCAAATTTTAACAAAAAAAAAAAAATTTTTTTCTCCTTTTTGACCTAGGAGAAACTAAAATTTAACATGTAGAAGTCAGACCCAAAAATCGTGTTGGCCGGTATATTGTGATTATGTAGATGAAAGCCAGCAGCCAGCACTGGAACTCTAAAAATAAATATTATAAAAAAATGAAAAACCGACTTCAAAATATATAAAAATTCTTAAACAAGAAATGCACTAAAAAGTAACAAAATAATGGCGTATCCTTGCAGTATCTACAACTTACAAATTATTAAGATGATACAATGCACAACTATTATTATTTTTGGAGTTGGTGTCAACCAAGAAAATACGACTATATTGGCACTTAGCTAAAAACGAGAATACCTTATGAAAATTATTTTTCAAATGAACTTTTAAACAATCTACTCAAACTGTAACAATATCTAGCGACCTTTAAACTACAAAATACCAATACCAAATAAACTTTTTTACAATTTTTACAAATTATTATTAATATTTATTTTCTTGACTGACACCAACTCCAAAATAACAATAGTTGTAAATTGTATCATCCTAATAATTTGTAAGTTGTAGATACTGCAAGGATACGCCATTATTTTGTTACATTTTAGTGCATTTTTTGTTTAAGAATTTTTATATATTTTGAAGTAGGTTTTCCATTTTTTTATAATATTTATTTATTTTTCGCGTTTTAGTGATCTGAAGTTTGATAATTGATTTTATTTTCTTGAAAATGGTTAACCTTCCAAACCCGCTGCTTGTATGAGGCAGCGCCGTTTAATATTAAAAGTTACTACATCATCCCTTTTTGACCTTAAGGGTTGAAATTTTTTGCTTTTAAATGTAATAAGAAAACTAAGTGGATTACTCTTTCCAACAGAAAAAAAATTATCAAAATTCGGTTAAATGTCACTATTTCATCCCCTATTTTCATCCTTAGGGGGTGGATTTTTTTCTTCAAATTGAAATGTGAACAATTTAAAGGTACGTTGTACGTAATAGAAACAAAATTATCAAAATCGGGTTAGCCAGGAAACATTTATAATATTATTTCTTCACTAATTTTTAACCCCTTATGAGTGGAGTTTTTTTTTATAAAAAAATGGATATGAGATTAATTTAAAATTATGTTCTACCAATAAAAAAAAGAATTATCAAAATCGAGCTATCCAATAAGAAGTTAGTATTTCATCCCTTAGTTTTCAACCCTTTAGAAGTGGAAGATTTCCCTCAAATTAAAACTGTACCCCACGGAAAGCACCAGCTTTCAAATAAAAAAAGAATTATCAAAATCGAGCTATCCAATAAGAAGTTAATATTTCATCCCTTAGTTTTCAACCCTTTAGAAGTGAACGATTTCCTTCAAATTAAAATGGAACCATTCGGGAAGCACCAGCTTTCAAATAAAAAAAGAATCATCAAAATCGCTTTACCCAGTCGAAAATGCTGAGGTAACAAACATTAAAAAAAATACAGTCGAATTGAGAACCTCCTCCTTTTTTTGAAGTCGGTTAAAAATAGAACGCTACTAATGCTTCTAAAACCGCGCCGCGATGCAGACGTCATTTTCATCATTAAACTTCAAATAGTACCTATAACAGCTACTGCAAAATTTAAGAAAATTAATAACTTATTTATTAATATTATGTGTCATTTGTATATATAATTATTTTTAATTTAAATATAAAAATAAATAAACAAGTAAATAAATACAACAAAAATTCAAATTACGCGCGTCAAGAAACCTAGTGGTTTTGCGGATAATTTCATTTTGTTAATTTTTGCCTCAAGATGGCCGCCCATTTAAAAATCTCACTTTCATCATTTTTTCATAACGCGCCTAAAGAAGTATAACTTCAAACCTTTTTTTTTCTCATTATTATTTATTTGCAATCATTGCAGTTCATACAATGAGCAAATGGGTTATAAGATCTAAATTAAAACTCTTTAAATTAAAGATCAAATATAATGTGATTATATAGATGAAGGCCACCAGCCATCACTGGAACTTTTTAAGAAATTGGGAGATGATTTCTTGACCATTGTTGCTTTCAACGACGTGGAGGATTTTTCGGGTATTGGACAGAAGAAAGAATTTAAACTTCTGGACTAGAATGGAAAAATAATGGGTTATGGAATTTAGTGAATCTGTTGGAAAGAAGTTCGGAAATATAATATAAGGAATGTTAAGATCTTATGAATTTCTTCATTTGTGACATATTAAGGCGTGTTTAGGTTTTTTCGAAGGTTTTTGACTAAAATGATTGGATGCGTTTGATATTAGAAGGTTTAATGGGGCCCCAAAATTCTATTCCATAAATCAAAATAGGTCTAATGAAGAGTTAATTTGAGAATTTTAATGTTTTGTAAATGTATAGGCAACTAATTAAACATTAAAGTATTCATTGGTAATCAATAAAATTGTTTTTATATTTAAATGTAATTCACTGGTTTTCAACTTACGGTTGAAGGGTAGGTCAACAATGCTATCAAAAAGAGTCCGGGGGGACCCCAAATTTTTGGGTCTGCCGCTCCACGTATTTAACCTATCCACATCTTTGTTCGGAGGAGAAAATTAATTTATAGATACTATATTACTAATTATTTTAATTGTAGTTTTATCTTTCAAAGGTCTGCACGAATGTTAGCATTGTTTGTTGTAAATATTAGGAATCTACTGATATAATTATAAATTTTTTTATTGAACTCCTGTAATTGATTTGACGATGGAGTTTTTTATGATTTTGGACATAAAATATTCATCTTGTCTAAATTATAGTCTATACAAGAGTTTTTCATATCTTTTTATTTTGTTTCAAAAGCTATAATAAAAGCAATATAATTAGGTAGGTTCTGTTTTTTTTTTTAAATTCTTTAAAAAGTTGATTTTGACGCAATTAGAAAAAAAAACTCCTTATTTGATACTAAATGGACTCTAACCCTTTTAACCTTTATAATAATACTTCATAATAATCTATTTTTTAGATAAATTTTTAATCAATTACGGCACCAAAACGATTTGCGAATAATTTTTTGTTAATTAACTGATCATCTTAAAAATAATATATTTTAAAAAAATTACTATTTCTTGTTAAATAAATTAAACATAATAATTTTCGTAATAAATTGTTTTCAAATCAAACTAAAACCGGCACAATAAAAGTATAAAACATCGATGGTACATTCCACGGCCAATTTGGTTTGTATTCATTTCTATTTCTAGATTTTATTTATTATTTATTGCACAAACTCAAGGTTGGATTATTGAGAAAATATTTAGACGAAAAACGAGTAAATTCAATTCAAGTTATAATAAAAATTTAATGGCGATTTTTTTTTCTCTCTATATTGTTTCAGTGACAAATTTTTGAAGTTATACTTCTTTAGGCGCGTTATGAAAAAATGATGAGAGTGAAATTTTCAGATGGGCGGCCATCTTGAGACAAAAATTAACAAAATAAAGTTAGCCGAAACACCACTGGGTTTCTTGGCGCGCATAATTTGAATTTTTGTTGTTTTTATTTACTTATTTATTTATTTTTATATTTAAATTAAAAATAATTATAAATACAAATGACATATATTATTAAAAAATAAGTTATTACTTTTCTCGAACTTTGCAGTAGCTGTTATACTATTTGGAATTAAATGATGAAAATGACGTCTGCATTTTATGCATATTCTTAGTTTTCACGAAATCTGGGATTCTGAAATGATTCAACCATCTTAGAATAACAATTTAGTAAAACAAGATAAGAATAAGATTAAGACATTTACTTTGACAAGTAGCTACTTAATTTATTTTGCAATTTCTATTGAAGCTTCGTTTTCATGATATGCATGAAATGTTAACCAGAAAACTTATCCTGACAAATTTTATAAACGTCTTGCAACTTTCTTTGGATATTATTTATTGATACAAATCAAAATATTATTCTCTTAATTTTATTTTTAATAATTATATCTTTAAATATATATATTATATTATATATTATAAAAAAAATATCTGCTGCGAGGCGTCACAGTACTTTCTTTTACATTAATTTATGAAACTCGCTGTTGGTTAAAAGAAATATAAGCTCTTTATATCTATACATATAAACAGAACTATATGCATACAACTTATAACATATAACATATACGAATTTCCAACCTTCACTCCAGAATCGTTCTTATTCGAATTTTCCCAGGAAAAAGTTTCAAATAAAAGTTGTAGCCACTAATGAGTCTAAGAACTATAGTAAGTTTAAAGAAAATCGTTGGAGCCGTTTTCAAAAAAAATTGGAAAAGCTCAAAAACGCTAATAGTAAAGTAAAGCTTTCGATTATCCGATTTCAACCAAAAGCTTCGCGGCACAACTAAGTATAAAATGAAGGTCAAATTTCAAGTTTGGTGAAATTCGGATAAAGCTTTCGATACGATATGGCTGTCACACACACACACAGACATTTTTTTAAAAACCACTTTTTTGGACTCAGGGGACCTCAAAACATGTATTTCCGGTGAAAACTCAAATTCGAAAATTCGACCCGATTACAATACTTCCTTTACTATCTATATAGTAGTAAAAGAAAGTAATAAGTTATTACTTTTCTCGAATTTTGCAGTAGCTGTTATACTATTTGGAGTTTAGTGATGAAAATGACGTCTGCATTTCATGCATATTCTTAGTTATCACGAAATCTGGGATTCTGAAATGATTCAACCATCTTAGAATAATAATTTAGTAACACAAGATATGAATAAGATTAAGACATTTACTTTGACAAGTAGCTACTTACTTTATTTCGCAATTTCTATGAAGCTTCGTTTTCATGACATGCATGAATTGTTAACCAGAAAAATGATCCTGACAAATTTTATAAACGTCTGGCAGCTTCCTTTGGATATAATTTATTGATATAAATTTAAAAAAAATATCTTAATTTTATTTTTAATAATTATATTTTTACATTCTTTTACTTACTATATAGATAGTAAAGGAAGGATTGTAATCGGGTCGAACTTTCGAATTCGAGCTTTCACC